>CM060709.1:108326794-108571794 GCA_030686995.1 Artemisia argyi
TAGTCCGATAAGAGCACAAAATTTGAACGCTAAGTAGTTTCCAAACTTTCCCTCGAAAACCCCTGCATACAGAAATCGGGTCCACATGAAGATCTCTGATTTAACACGATTTGTGGAGGCCCCCCTTTTTATTTACGATCGAGACATCCCATGTTTGAGACCTAAAACGGAAGCTTTTTATTAGGGAAACCCCCAGAGACGAAGCTTGACATTTTTGCATAATTATAAGCACTTTAATAATATTTGGTCTTTAGTCCTTTATTTCTTTTACAACAATAGTTTAAGAGCCACCAATATGTAAGAGTTTTATTATGACCTTGGATTTATATCCGTTGCTTTTTATTGCTTTGGATTCCTCTGCCTTTTTATTTGGCTTTTGATTATTATTATTGAAATTCATAATCATATGCCAAACCCCGAGTCCTACAGCCTTTACTAAGATCACAACATCGGCTGCGAACCGGCAAGATGCAATAGTCTATTTCACCCATAACACTGGCAGTACCCCTATGTATACCAAACCCCCATATGCAGAGATTTTGTTGGGAACGAAAAAAAACTAAGTATTGCCCAAACCCCATACACTTAATTAATCCTAGAGATCTATTTTTATTGGTGTGCAATCTTGTGGGAACAAGGAGGCCACAAGTACCTTTCGTGGGCTCTTAAGAGATCCAACTACTCCACATTTAGCACGAAACTTCTAAATAAACTCTATAATTCCTCGATCTCCGCGGATGCTTAGCCATAATCTTTTGATTTTATTGGTTAAGGGAGACGAGCTAGGGCTCAACACGCCCGGTCAAGTCGAAACATTTATTTCTACTCTCGCCGGTAGGAAAGTCAAAACAAGGTGTCAAATCTTATTATTATATCATATATTATCATCATTTTTTTTTTTTTGCAATAAAAAGGTGACAAAAATTTTAAATTTTGGTGGAAAAACGAAGTTGCGTAAGTTAACAGCTCAGACGAAGGTAACAGGTCAAATCGAATCGAAGATTCACCCCCCCCCCCCCCCCGAGACTAAAGTGAAACATTGTCCTCAATGTTTTAAGGGTAACGGGTAGTCTTACGTAATATCTAAGGCCGTTTATTAAGTATGCCAAGAGATAAACGTTAGTCGATAAGATTTTGGATATGGTGAATTTCCGAAAGAGCAACGAAGAATGAGACTCGAGTGGAGAGAACGACAAACCACGAGCACGAGAGTCCTGAATCTTCGAGAAAATTCTTGAACATTCACAAACAACTGCGAAAACACAAGCTTGGAAAGGGTCGCCCCCCTCACGTCACGTTAATAAAGAAAATAAAATGGATAAGCATGTGGTGCCTCCCACGAAGCGCTTGTTTTTTATCACCGAGTTACATGAGCTTGACTCGATCCCCGAATTAAGTTGTCCTTGGGAGAGAAAATGGAAAAATAATCACCATTGGGCTTTCATTGATAAACATATGAATTATAAGAAAGTTCCACCCCGATGAGATAACCATTGGTATTCTTAATAGTGAAACCTATTAGAAACGATACCAGGGTCAAAAATAGTGTCCTCACTCCCGATGGAGTGACGGAGAAGAGAAATCACAAGAAATGTTACAAATGGAAAGAAGGTCATGATAACAATCATGAAAAACTCATCATCATCAAAAGAAGACTTCATAATTGTAGAATTATGAATCTTATCATTCAAGCTCATTTTAAAAACTTTCCCGGGTGGGAGGGTTGGGATAAAATTTTCATTAAGACTCTCATTTTTAAGAACACCACCCGGATCATGATCAATTCCAATATCAAAACTGAAACTTTCATATTCAGGATTAAAAAACTTTTTAAAAGGGGGGTTGAATAGAGATAAGTGTGGAAAACTAGAAGGGGGGTTGAATAGTTTTTTTGTCTTTTTTGTTTTATAAAAGTTTGCTTCTAAAGAATAGACGCAAATTTCAAAAATCTTTGATACAAAAATATAGATACTAGTTTATTCATAGTTTTCGTATAAACACTACTTATATAGAATGTCGAGAAAAAATTATGATTTCATATATCACATATAAGTATATATATATTTATATATGTATATGTGTTTTAATATGAGTATATCCGTTTGGTTTGTTTGTATAAAATTAATGTTGTGAATGGAACCTAGTTTGATCTTTATGTGAAATCAATATATGCACAACATAAGCAATTATAACTATATACGAAATGCTAACAAGTAAGTAAACAAAGAGTAAGAGATGGAAAGATCAAACCGAGAGACAAAGGATTTATAGTGGTTCGGCTACAAGGACACCTTCCTTGCCCTACTCCACTCCCCGAGCACCGAACTCGAGAGTTTTCTTCACTAAGTCAATAACCTCCCTTATGGCGGAGAAAACCGTACACACCTTAGCTTACACCAATTTAACGACACAAAGCTAAATGTCGGGTTCTAATCGTAGCTAGAACCAATCTCACAACTATAATCACAACACAACTCCTTCTACAAACTTTTACACCTTCTACACTTCTTCACACCACTTGTTTCTTCACACCTTCACAACTTCAATCTATCCAATACTTCAAGACTTATACTTCTTCACAACTTCTAGGCTTCTATGTCTTCAAAACTTCACTACTTCTTTGTCACAACTTGAAGACCTTTTTCTATGTACTTTTCCAAGGGTTCTTCTATTTAACAAGCTTCTATGTCTTTTCAACTTTAAGGTTTCAACTTCTTTGTCTTCACAACTAATCTCTACTACAATATACTACCACTTCTTATATCTCCTTCCACTAATCCTATGCACTTCTACTTCTTCACTTCTAGTACCACTTCACACCTTCAACAAATCTAGATCCTATATCTAAATCTAGCCAACCAATGTATACACTTTATACGCCAAAAAATGAATGATTTACAAGATGAAATGATCAAACAACTTAGATAGCAAGATGATACTAAATTGTAATACTTCTAGTCTTGATAGATAGAAGTATTCTTCTCTTTGCACTTGAGTGGATGAAGCTTTGGATCACTTAGAAACAAAGACTTATGAATTATATGATCAAAGGATTTTTAAGATAGAAATAGAGGTTTGAATCAGAAAGTTTTTAGTGCAAAAAGGTGAGAAAAATATGTGGAATGATCCATTATCTAAAGGGCTAGAAAACACTGTTCTGGAGCGTGCCGGTCCCCTTAATTAAGGGGCGGTCTCCTTAAATGATTAAGGGGGCCGCCTAGTATAATTAAGGGGGCCGCCTTCCTGAACGTTGGATTTTCTTGTCCTTTTGTGAGCAAGATTTTTCTGGATTAGATTTCCATTTTTGGTTAAAAATTTGAATTCATAAATTTGTAATGAATTAAACATATTCTTTTAATTCCAAAAATGTTTTATAAAAGATATAAAATGTTTTGTGACATTTTATAGAAATCTAGTGATTAATAAAAATGTTCCTTTGATCTTATAATGCATTAGATACTTTGTTTATTCATACCTTAAGTGATTAGATGGTGAAAGTCAGTATTTACTACTAAATACTTGTTTACGTCATGATCTTTGATTTGATGGGTTTTCGTTTTGTGATTATCAAAACATAGAGATATCGAAAGATATGAATAACGTTTTTAGTCAATTATTTATATCAACAATCTCCCCCTTTTTGATGATTACAAAACCTAAACTCATTAAGTCCAAAAATTTATTTTTAGACAAGTATTTAGTGAGTTTATATTCACTTCTCCCCATTTTTGTAGAATCAAAAAGGTTTAAGCCGAAAAGATGAAGGCTCCCCCTTGATGTATGCTCCCCCTCGTTTAAGGGCACCAAGGGTTCGAGTTATGGAATTCTTGCAAGAAAAATATTAGAAGCACAAGCAAAAATATATAACATACTAACAACAACTAACAAGCATGGCAAAGGAGAATTTGAAACACATATTAAACCATTCACTAATTCAAAATGAATATGTCAACCACATAATCATTGTTACATAAATTATAATGCTAGAATTCTAAACCAAGTAGAATATCCTATTGTGTCAACAAAGAGTGTCATTAAACTTGCTTGCATCCCAAAAAGGTTGAAGTGTTTTATTTGAAAAATAAAAGGTATAAGCATATAGAATGCTTGGTAGAGAATGGTAAAAAGGGATCATGTTGGTAGCTTAATGGAGGTAAACTTTTGGTTTCATGGATGTTGGTGAGTTTGGAGATGTAGAGCTTGGAGGTGGTGAATTTCGAGTTAGGTTTGTTGGTTGAGGGTTTTGATGTTGTTCAAGTGATGGTGTTTGTTGAGATCTAGTAAGAAGATACTCAATCCAAGTAAAGTGCTCATTCAATGCAATTGTTTGTTGTTGGAGGAAGATGCAACAAGGGCAATTGTTAACATGCTTTTCAATTTGGTTAATGTTGTGTAGTGATGATGGTGAGCTTGATTGAGGTGGATCCAAATTGCGTTGAGTAAGATGTAATGCTAAAAGAGCACTAAGCTCATGAGCTTCTTTTAGCTCCTCAACGAACTTCAATTGTTCGGAGGAAGGTGATGGTGGAGGAGCATGATAGTTGTCTTGGGTGAAGGTTTGAACATGCAACATAGGAATGGCATGTGAGGTTGTAGGATGTGGTGGTGGTACTCTTGGTGGTGGAGACATGATAGAGCTTGGGTAATCATGAAAACATGATATGGGTGGAAGAGGTGCTTCATGAGTGGATGGTGTTTTTGTTGAATGAGCAACATGTGAAGTATTGGTTGAGAGATTGGGATTGTTATTTTGGAATTGAGCATGCTCATCATATGAAGAAGCATTAATGAGGGCATGAGCATGAGTGGATGATAGGTTGTGAGATGAGTCATTAGTGTGGGTTTGAGGTTTAGTTGTTGGTTGACTTGGAACAACATCACTTGAGTTGTGCCAAGAATCAAGTTTCCTCCTCCAAACGGGTTTGACGAAGATCCTTACGGTTCTTGAAAACTTAGGTTTTTGGTTGTTGGGGGATGACATATTTGGATGTGATAGCATTTATGACGGGAAGAAGATATTTATAGTGTAAGAGAAATGTGGTTTAGGAAGGTAAATTGTGAGGTATAGTATGGGACAAAATATGTTTGTGAATTTTGGGAAGTATAGGCTGAAGAGGGTCAAAAAGTGATAAAGAAAACAGTAACCCCAACCATCAGATGGCCGGTCCCCTTAATCATTAAGGGGGCCGCCTTATATAATTAAGGGGGCCGCCCATCTGGTGAATTCCAGAGTGCCAGAATTGGGTTTTTGGCAGAAAATTTTCAGAAAGGTTGTGTTTTTGGGTTTGGATTCAAGTAAGTTCAACTCTTTGAGGAAATATAGGATATACTAATCATAGATGTAGAGAATGTTATTAAAACAAATTAAGTAGACAAGTAATTTCTAATATACATGCAATCTACTTATTGGCCAATTAAGTTAAACAACCAAGGAAGCAATAAAACATACTAGTCAAATATGCAACTATATGAAAATGATAATATGTAGGCTAATTCAAACATATTGATGAGTGCTTACAAGTAACAAATGGGAAGATATGATTGTATGGACTTCATTGTTACAAACAAGATCCATATGGGCAAACCATGATTCTTATGAAATGATTTGATTAAATTGTGAATGTCATTTTCATAGAAGTGTATGACACATATGAGATAATCAAATATATTTTTAATAAAACATTTTTAGTTTTATTCAACAATGCTTTGAAATAGATTCAAGTGTGTATTAGAGTAAAATAGATTGAGTTTTGCTTCATAACATGTTGACAAATTGGATAAGAAAAATTTTCCAATCTTGATTTTGATTAATATAAAGTTATGCTAGCTTACATTTAAATATGTTATTTGAAGAAAGATGAGATAGATATTTGAAAGATTATTTTTCAAAGTGAGAGGTTTTAAACATGATATTTATTTTTGATAGCAAGAAATCACAAATGAAGGATTTGAAATAGAAACGTATCATATTCAAGAAAATCAGTTGAGCCCATTGTCACATATAATCATCTTTAATGGCAACTAAAGACATGGATGAGTGATGGTAAATTCTAATGATCTTAATGCAATATGATTGAGAGGGATAAACTAAATCATCTATAGATACAAGATTAACACATGTATATATATACTAAACACATCATAGTATTAAATGCTAACAAGTCTTAATTATAGCACATCTATTAATGCAACTAGAATAGTCATTTAGCCTAAATAGTAAGTATTCTACTATTGATCATAGATGATTTCCAATATAAATGATGAATAAGAAAAATGGTAATAGACTTAAAATCAAGAGGGTTAACTAGCCTAATTTCATGTATACATATATTAGTATTAATGATATATGAACAGGGCAACCTATAAATTTAATCATATTAATATACTAATTATAGCATACTTTAATATAATGTGATATTGACAACTTTTTGAAAAGAAAACTTACCTCAGGTCCAACTTTTCCTTAAGAGTGGGCATGTAAGAAGACTTATTTAAGGTTTGCCCAAAGCATGTCAAAGTAGCAAGGTAAAATCCCAACGCAATAAAACTCAAGGAGGCTTGATCCGAAATACTTAATCGATCACAACAATCATCATAAGTCGTGTAGATCAAGAATAATTGCGCTTGAATCCTTCATCATGAGGTAGTAACGAACATACCATAAAACCAATACTCCAAAAGTGAGGAACAAAACGCCGAAACAATAAATGGCCGCAACAGCGTCATAAGCAAATCGTGTGTAGAATGTGAATCAGAGTAATAGGAACCAATAGTCATCAAATGTAAGAAAGAAAAGTGAGCGATCCAACAAGTAATAGTCTCTTCGCTCGTTAACTACCTAAACATGAAAAAGAGCTTGGTACCCAGATTCTCATGGGTCTGAGATGGTTAATTGAGGACATCCATTGCATTTAAATGCACATGATGAGGATGTCGCCGAGAAGTACAAAAATTCATCAATAGTTTGTTTTAACTAACAAAGAATGACTTTCTTGACTAGAGTAATAAGTAATGGATGTAAATAATATTAGTCATGAATTTCTCCACTAGGTTTAACAAATTTTATTTGTTTTGATATATTTGTTAAAGGATCATTTGCGGTAAATCCTAAACCGGTTTTATCATAAAATGACTTTTGAATGTTAAGTAGATATTTTAAAGATTTAGAACTATTTTCGAATTTAGATAATATTTTTACTTTTTCATTTTTCATTTTAATTTCATGTTTGTAGTCTTGGCATTTTTTACATTCAAGATCAATTTCAATATTACTTTCAAGTCTAGACATTTTATCTTCTAAAATTATTTCTTTTTCAAAGTTATTTTCAACGAAAATTGAAGATCCATTTTTAAAAATAATTTTTGAGTCAATGTTGCAAAGATGTTTGAAGTTGTTTTCCAATTTTGAAAATTCTAATATAAATTAATCATAGCAAAAATGTTTGGTTTCGGATTGTACCTTATTTGTAGTAGTACAATCTTCACATGCTATATGTTGATCAATTCCATCGTTCATGTCGCTCCATGTTTTATTTGTAGTTTCACTTAGATCTTGAAACATGTAATCCTTGCCATCAATACTTGTATTTACATTTGTTTGAATATCTTTGCACGCCATATTTTCATCATCTTCTTCGTCCTTTTCGCCCCGTGATTTATTTATATTCCTTCTTCGGATTTGACTTATGTATTATTTGTTATTGATACCTTCAATGATCACATTTGAACTAGTAGTACTTGTGTTTATTTTAACAAAATATTTGTCTATCAAATTTTCTAGAGTGACTAATTCTTGTGCAACATCAAGTTTATCATCTTTGGTTTTACATTTCTCTTGGTGAAAAATTAAAAGACATTTCCAAATATCATTTGCCGTTTTACAAAAGAGTACTCTTTCATATTCAACTCTTGGTAGAGTTTCGTAAATCAGTAATTTAGCTTTAGTATTTTTGTCGATCTTTGTTTGAAGATTATTATATTGATTTTCAAAATCCATTATAGTTAGTTTAAGATCACCAATTGAAATGATATGCCAAAGATCAAGATCTATTGATATCACATAATTTTCAAATTTATTTTTCCATTCAAGAAAATGATCATTTTCAAATAATGGTGATTTTGCATAAATTCACCTTCTAGATATTTTTCAAATTCCATAGATCGTTACAAGTTTTAAAATACAATACATTTTAAAAATCTTGCTAGACATGGCTCCTGATACCAATTGTGGAAAACTAAAAGGGAGGGGGGGGGGGGTTAAATAGTTTTTCGTCTTTTTCGTTTTATAAAAGTTTGCTTCTAAAGAATAGACGCAAATTTCAAAAATCTTTGATACAAAAATAAAGATACTAGTTTATTCACAGTTTTCGTATAAACACTACTTATATAGAATGTTGAGTAAAAATTTTGGTTTCATATATCACATATAAGTATATATATGTATATATATATATTTATATATGTATATGTGTTTTAATATGAGTATATCCGTTTTGTTTGTTTGTATAAAATTAATGTTGTGAATGGAACCTAGTTTGATCTTTATGTGAAATCAATGTATGCACAACACAAGCAATTATAACTATATACGATATGCTAACAAGTAAGTAAACAAAGAGTAAGAGATGGAAAGATCAAACCGAAAGACAAAGGATCTATAGTGGTTCGGCTACAAGGACACCTTCCTTGCCCTGCTCCACTCCCCGAGCACCGAACTCGAGAGTTTTCTTCACTAAGTCAATAACCTCTCTTATGGCGGAGAAAACCATACACACCTTAGCTTACACCAATTTAACGACACAAAGCTAAATGTCGGGTTCTAATCGTAGCTAGAACCAATCTCACAACTATAATCACAACACAACTCCTTCTACACATTTTCACACCTTCTATACTTCTTCACACCACTTGTTTCTTCACACCTTCACAACTTCAATCTATCCACTACTTCAAGACTTATACTTCTTCACAACTTCTAGGCTTCTATGTCTTCAAAACTTCACTACTTCTTTGTCACAACTTGAAGACCTTTTTCTATGTACTTCTCCAAGGGTTCTTCTATTTAACAAGCTTCTATATCTTCTCAACTTTAAGGTTTCAACTTCTTTGTCTTCACTACTAATCTCTACTACAATATACTACCACTTCTTATATCTCCTTCCACTAATCCTATGCACTTCTACTTCTTCACTTCTAGTACCACTTTACACCTTCAACAAGTCTAGATCCTATATCTAAATCTAGCCAACCAATGTATACACTTTATACGCCAGAGAATGAATGATTTACAAGATGAAATGATCAAACAACTTAGATAGCAAAATGATACTAAGTTGTAATACTTCTAGTCTTGATAGATAGAAGTATTCTTCCTTTTGCACTTGAGTGGATGAAGCTTTGGATCACTTAGAAACAAAGACTTATGAATTATATGATCAAAGGATTTTTAAGATAAAAATAGAGGTTTGAATTAGAAAGTTTTTAGTGCAAAAAGGTGAGAAAAATATGTGGAATGATCCAGTATTTAAAGGGCCAGAAAACACTGTTCTGGAGTGTGCCGGTCCCCTTAATTAAGGGGCGGTCCCCTTAATGATTAAGGGGGCTGCCTAGTATAATTAAGGGGGCCGCCCTCCTGAACGTTGGATTTTCTTGTCCTTTTGTGAGCAAGATTTTTCTGGATTAGATTTGCCATTTTTGGTTAAAAATTTAAATTCATAAATTTGTAATGAATTAAACATATTCTTTTAATTCCAAAAATGTTTTATAAAAGATATAAAATGTTTTGTGACATTTTATAGAAATCTAGTGATTAATAAAAATGTTCCTTTGATCTTATAATGCATTAGATACTTTGGTTATTCATACCTTAAGTGATTAGATGGTGAAAGTAAGTATTTACTACTAAATAGTTGTTTGCGTCATGATCTTTGGTTTGATGGGTTTTCGTTTTGTGATTATCAAAACATAGAGATATCGAAAGATATGAATAACGTTTTTAGTCAATTATTTATATCAACAATAAGAGCAAAAGAAGTGGTACTGCCACGACTCATCTCTTCCGAGTGATCGATATCAAATTGAAAAGCTTCATAAGTCGGATAAGAAAAATTAGGATGATAAGTGGGATTGCCACTAATCTACTTATTCGTATCAAAGGAAAAACTCTCACAGTTGGGTAAAAATTCCTCGAGCTCGGGCTCCAGAGGATCGTCAATCGTAAGCTCAATCTTCTTCTTAACTTTATCCGGAGGGATTGACGGTTCATCGTTTAACAAATTGTCAAGAAAAAGAGTATCTCCCTCGGAATCAAAGTAAAGTTCATCAATCTCAGAAAACGGAATCGTATCAATAGCAAGGAATTCATCGACCTCTTCCCAAAAAGAATCATATTCCTTATTTAGAGGAAATGATGGGGAAGATTCGGAGACGAAAGTTTTCACAAAATCATCAAAGGAATAATCACAAACATCAACGCTTTTAACAGAATACTTCTTAGATTTTGAAGCATCGGCACGAAAAATCATTATGTCATCATCATGTCGTAAAGTTAAAGTATCCTCAAAATGATCTACTAGGGCTTTTGCGGTTCGCAAAAATGGTCTCCTTAGTATAAGAGGAACTCTCGGATCGGCTTCAAAATTCACAACAACAAAGTCGTGGGAAAGTACACGAATTAACTTGAACAAATACATCTTCAGCAATTCCGACCGGATGAGTAATCGTACGATTAACGAGCTCTAAAGTCATACGAGTCGGTTTAAGTTCTCCCATTCCAAGTTGTTTATAGATTGACAAAGGCATAAGGTTAATGTTTGCACCTGAATCGGCCAGGGCATTGCAAACCTCTTGATCTTTTAACGAACAAGGAATGAGAAACTTTCCTGAATCTCCAAGCTTCTCGGGAAGCTTTTTGAGAAGAATAGCGGAGCATTGAGCATTTATCGGCGTTTCAGCTAATTCAAGCAATTTCTCTTTATTACTTATGTGATTTTTAAACGTTGAGGCAAACTTTGGCATGTAAACAAGAGCATCCATGAAACTGATATCGAAATGCAATTTTTGAAAAATATCAAGAAACTTTTCCATTTGTTTTTTAGATTTTGCACAGAGCTCTTCATCATTAAATCTTGACGGATATGGCAGTTTTGATTTGTATTTAACATTCTTTTCAAAAACGACTTTTTCTTTATCTTTAGACGTTTGAACAACCGGAGGTTGGACGTTTTCTGTATCTCCGTTATTAGTAGGAGGAACTGGGTCCTTTGTCGCCTCGGTCTCACGGTCCACTACCTTAGGGGGAGGAGAAGAAGGGGTAGTCGAAACCATGGGTTCATATATAGCACCACTACGTGTCGCAATTGCCTTGATTTCGCCCCTCGGGTTTGCGATCGTGTTGCTTGGAAGAGTACCAGACGTCGACGGTTGATTCATTTGAAGAAAACTACTCATCATTTGCTTAAGCTCATTCGTTTGTCGAGTCATGGTTGTGTCGATCTCTTTCTTAAGTTCTACCCTCATGTTGTTGATTTGATTTTGCATAGCTCGTATGTTAACATCGTTTGTTTTCATATAATTTGCAAGCTCATGAGAAGGTTGTACTTGTTGATAAACTTGTTGGGGTGGAGGAACTTGATAATTTTGATTGAAATTGGTTCCATGGTTTTGATTGTTTCCTTGGTTATTTTGAGGATAACGGTTTTGATGAGTTTGCACGGGTGGAAACCCGGGTGGCCCTATTTGGTTGTTTTGAGTACAAAAATCTTGGTTTTGATTGTAGTTTACGGCTGCAACGTTAGCATTATAAACTTGGCCATCAGTGGCTTGACAATCATAATACGGATAGGGTCCACCACAAATCACACATTTTTTAGTAACTTCTTTAACGGGCTCAGGTTTTTGGTTCTGCAACTTAAACTCTTTCATCATACAACGGATAGCATCGGTAAGTTCGGCCAATTCCGATGATTGGACCGACGAAGAAGAAGAAGAAGTAAAAGAAGTCACTTTCGAAACATTCGGTTTGTTACGAGAAGTCGGAACCTTCGATTTGTTCTCGATGATCGTTAAAATATCCCTGGGCATACGATTCAAGATATTGCCACCGGCGGCTGCGTTTAAAGAATCTTGATCGTTTTGAGTCAAAGCATTATAAAATGTGTCGATTTGGTGTAATTCGGAGAAACCGTGGTGAGGACATTTTCGAAGTAGATCCTTAAAACGTTCCCATGCCTCAGCAAAGTTCTCATCAAAACGTTGTTGAAAATTAGTTATATCATTCTTAAGATTAGTCGTTTTGGACGGAGGAAAGAAATGATTAACAAATTTTGAGACGAGTTCTTCCCATATATGGATGGAACGAGGGGGTTCTTTTTCAAGCCAAATCCGGGCTGTACCCTCTAGTGAAAATGGGAATAACATCAATTTAATAGCATCGTGAGGGACATCCTTAAATTTCATGGTCGAAGTTAACTTGTTAAACCATCGGATGTGTGCGTGAGGATCGTCCCTTTCAAAACCGTGAAATTGGTTTGATGTGACAAGTTGAATCAATCCAGTTTTAAGTTCAAAATTATCGGAAAGGATATGTGGTAAAACGATTGCATCTCCATATCCCTCGGTGGGACACTGGAGTAATTCTTGCATAGTACGTTGATCGGCCATCTCGGTGATGGGTGCTTTAACAAGAGTACGTAACTCGGGTACGTAAGCTTGTTTACGACGTCTACGATAGAGTTGGTTCGGTATGGTCAGAGCATTATCGATTAATCTCGACTGTGAACGTGTGATCAGACACTAAAAAGAAACCAAGTAAAAAGAAAAAGGAAAACAAATTTGAAAAGAAAATCTTTTTGTATGTTTGGTTTTTTTATAAAGCAAAATTCAAAAATGTAAACTTTTGTTTTTTTTCTTTTTCAAACGTTACGTTAATTGTAAACCGTTTCCTTTAAATCTACTCGCGACGGAACGAGAGAGAAGAATGGATCTCTCTTCAGCTTGCAATTTAATATCAAAGCAATCCGTATTTTCCGCTTATTCGGTCGTAGAATTCAAAGTAATCCGATTAGCAACTAATTTCACGCGTTGTTATATTGGGAAGCTTATTTGGTTTACAACGCCCTCCCTTCCACGGGAGAGTCAAGGCCGTAACTTTATTATTATTTTTTTGGTATTTTTGAAAACACTTTAGGAAAAGTGTTTTTGATTTTTCAATTTTTTTTTTGTTTTTTATAGAAAATATATACAAGGAAGGTTTTCAAAACACAATTTCGAAAAACGAAAACGAAAAATTCACTTCAACCTTCCCCAGCAACGGCGCCAAAATTGATTCGGTGAAAATCAAGTTATATATATAGTATAAGTTAGGGGTGGCAATTCGGGTCGGGTTCGGGTTATCAAGTTGGCGGGTCAGAAAACCCTAACCCGAACCTGACCCATTTAAATCATCGGGTCAGCTATGTCAACCCTAACCTGTTTACACGTAACCCGAACCTGACCCATTTAACCCGTATATATACTTATGTTGACAGTTTAAATAGGTTCCACGGGTTGAATATGTTAAACGGATTTCAGACTGAACCATTTAATCCGTTTTATATACAAAAGTTAGCACATTACACTAGTTAAATGGGTTAAACGGGTTAGCGGGTCAACCCGTTTAACCTATTTAACCCGTATAATTAAATATAAATAATTTTTAATTAAGAAAAAAAACTTAAACGGGTTGGCGGGTCGAACCGTTTATTTTATTCCCAACCCGAACCTGACCTATTTAATAAACGGGTTGGACATGTCGACCCAAACCTAACCCAAAATCTATTTAGCTCAACCCGAACCTGTTAATTTTCGTGTCGGTTTCAGGTCGGGTTTCGTGTCGGGTCAGAAATTACCACCCCTAGTATAAGTATTACTCAAGAGATCCGCAAAGAAATACGGATAACCCGAGGTCGTAGTCCGTGTGAAGGGTGAATGGAATTCTCAATTCCCGATTCGTGAAACGTGTCGTGAAAGTGGTAAAAAGTGATTTTGATGAGATTATACTAATGAAATAGCAAATGAAGCACAAATAATCA
Organism: Artemisia argyi; assembly: GCA_030686995.1. NCBI lineage: Eukaryota > Viridiplantae > Streptophyta > Magnoliopsida > Asterales > Asteraceae > Artemisia > Artemisia argyi. The sequence continues at coordinate 108,340,864 of CM060709.1, forward strand.
CTTAAGCACGTATTTCAAATAAGGAAACTAAAAACGTAACGTAAAATCGAAAACGTAAGCTTAAACGTAAAATAAACGTAAACGCGCGAAATAAAACGTGAATTTTAAGCTACACTACTCCTACGGATTTGAAAATAATTTTAAAAAGTTAAAAATGATAAAAGAAAATTTTAAGAAAAATAAAAATATTTTTTTGACCTTTTAATTAATTTTTATGAATTAAAAACTAATTAATCTAATTAATAATTAAGGAAATGCAAATAAAGTGAGAAAAATTCAAAATAAATTTTGAAAATTATAAAATAACTAAAAAGTAATTTTAAAACTAAAAACTAATTTTTTTGGAATTTTGTGTAATTTTTGGGAATTAAAAAAAACTATTAAATCTAATAAAAATTCAAATTAAATTAAAAAATAAATGGGAAAAATGCAAAATAAATTTCTAAAATTCTAAAATAATTGAAAACTATTTTCTAAAATATTTTTGGATTTTTCTAAGCTTTTTCTGATTTTTTTGGAATTTTTGGTAATTAAAATGTATTAAAAATTGAATAAAATGAAAATAAAATAAAAAAATAGCAAATAAGGTCAAAAAAATATGAAACATTCAGGGAAAATCTAAAATATTATTCTAAACTTGAGAAAAATTTGAAAAGTGAAAAATAAGCTCTGTAAGTGCTTTTTGGCTTATAACAGCTTATGAGAAATGCTTATTAATAAGCAATACTTGACCAGAGTTGATCAAATTTTGACCCAATGTTTCTTTGACTAAAATAAGCTTAAATGAACAAATGGAAAACAATTTTGAACTCGGAAACATAGATTAAGACCAATTCAGTTGAAATAAGCTATATGGAAAATAAGCAATAAGCCAAACAGTTGAGCAATTAGTAAAAGCTCAGCTGAAACAACAATTTAGGGAACTAATGAACTCAGATTAACAAATAAACCCAGACAATAAATCATAATTCACACTTGCAGGCCTGATTATGTAAAACAGAACAATGTTCAACTCCACTAAATGACAATCCAAATAAGCAGTGTAAATAAGCTGAGGGTATTGAACTTATGGGGGCAAAACAAAAACAGACTTACTGAGTTACTAAAACCACCATAAAATCAAACTCACAAACTAATTTGTTAACCTAAAAGAACCTGAGATCAGCAGCTATAAAACCTATTGGACTGTTGGATTTTGACTTTTGAATTGCACCAAAGCTTTGACTAAACCCAAATTCAATTACTTAGATCTTGTCCTAGATGTTTAATGATTATGTTTAAACACTAAAAACTAACTCATCAACACAATATGCAAAGATTTAACAGAAATGCAGGTTCAAATTATACTAGTGTGCAGGATGAATTGAAGATCAATTCATTTTTGACTTTTGGACTAGTAACCACCAATTTAATGCTTTGTATTGATGTAACTACCCTATTGTGAATTAGTGATGCAGAGGACAAAGTAAATTAACAACTAGACTACACTAAGATTAGTTAAACCAAACACCCCTGATAAGTATCCTGTCTAAACCAATTCTACTCAAACCTTAGTATAATATAATATAAACCTTAACCTCAGTGCAACAGAAGATTTAATTCAGACCAAAGCAACAAAGAAAACACAGAATCTCAAATGCAACACCAACTCAGAAGCTCAAATCCAACAGATACTAAGACAAGCAGTAATGAAACAATGACTCAAACTAAATCCAACTATGATGAAATTAACAATTAAATATCCATATAATGGAATAAAAAACTACTTAAAGACAGAATTTAAGCAATAAAATTAAATCTAAGCTACTAATATTCTAATTATGCAATAGGAATATAAAATGGGACTTACAAAGCCAATACACCCTCAGCAAAACAGAGGGGGTTTCACTATGCTTGCCTGTCTTTTGACAGGCCAAATGGTCACCTTATTGGCTGCCTTGAGCTCCTTGAATAAGCTGAGCTTATTTTAAATAAGCTACTAGTTGACTTGTTTTGAATTTTGTGGTAATTAAGAAATTTGACTGAATAAATTCACTATAGCTATAAGGAAGCTTAAATGAACTTATATTAAACAGGAAATAAGCTAATTGAAGCTTGAATTTAGGAATTGGAACTATATATATATATATATATATATATATATATATATATATATATATATATATATATATATATATATATATATATATATATATATATATATATATATATATATTTGATTTTTAATATGAGATAAACAAAGACTGAATTATAAACTAAATATGATTAAGCTAAGCTTATAAAAATAATAAATGAAAATTAATAGAACTAAATAAGGAACTGAATTAACAGGAAATTAATAGAAAATTAAAATAATATTAATAAACGAAATTTGATTACAATACTTGGAATAATGAAATTACAATTTTAAAAATAGAAGCATAAGTAAACTAAATCAAAACATACACTAAAAACTACCCTGATATCTGTGAATGAGTAGGGTTTATATAGGAGCTGAGGATGAGGTCCTTGGAATCCAGTTCATCAATCCACACCTTACTTGTGCTTCTTTGCGTCCATTTTAGCCGTGTGATATCCTTCCAGATGGTTCCATTCAATTCTAGCCCTTAGATTTAATGATTTCCCAATCATAAGCACGCATACTCACGCGGATTGCCACTCTGGCATTCCCTGACATGTCAGGCCTTCTAGATGCTCGTGCAATTTTACCTTTGTACCCTTAATTGTGGTTAATTTGGATTTAACTTCTGTGAATAGTGTTCTAGGGTTTATGCTTCTGGGTTAGGGGGGTATATTGGGGCGCGGGTAAAAAAGGTTTTGGGATTGGATTATTATTTTGGTTTGACTGGGTCTAATTGGAGTAGGTTGACCGGGTATAATGGCAGGCCGGGTTAAAGTGAATGGGATTGATAATGATATTTGGGCTTTGCATGTTTTGTGGACTAGGCTAAAAACTGGATCTGTAGCAATGTTTTATTTAGGAGTAGTAGAGTTTTAACAAGGACCAATGTTGTATAATTCATAAACTTAGGGACCAATTCTGTATATTATTCAAATGTATTTTCCAAGGGCTTGTTTTGTAAAACTTTGAATCATATAGGACTATTGTTGACTTTCCTTTCATTGTTTTTTTCGAAGGACCACTTTTGCCAAATGTTGAAAGTACGGGGACTAAAGTTGACATATTCTTCAAACTTTGTCCAGGGACCAATTATGCAACATTCTAAATCTTTGAGGACTTCTAATGATATGATGAGCTTTCTTTGATTATTTTTCTTCCCAGGCTCCGGCTTTTGACCTTTTTCCAATCTCGTGCTCTTTTTTGTCGGTTTTGGCTTTGTTTTTGTTCATTTTTCACATATCCGTACCTGCACATACACAAATACAAAAACACACATTCTCTTGGCATATTTGGTTAGTATTTGGTGTATTTGGTCTCATTTAAGGCCTAAAAGGATGTGTGAAAAGACACACATCAAATCACACAAAACATGGGTTGCCTCCCAAGAAGCGCTGTTCTTTATTTACGAGTCTTGTAGCTAGACTCAAGGTCATGGGCTATCGTGTGTCGCTTATGCTCACATATCCAAGGGTGAGCCATCTAATAGTCGCCTCATCTTTCTTATAGTCATCACTTAGCTCTAAACATCCGCGATAATACCTTTTATTCTTTTCATGAGGATATTTAAGCCCTTTTCTTTTATCATTCTCACTTAGCATTTCAAGGGGTGGATACCTACTACATTTCTCCATAGAAAAATCCTTGAACCTAGGATGTGCACGGGGCATTTGGTAAACAAAATATTCATCCCCATCCGAGAATGTAATTAACCCTTCCATTAGTTTTTCCTCAAGGTTGGTTAACCTTTTGAAGGGTTTCCCAAACACAACTTGGGTTAACTTACTATCGATAAATTCTCCTAGATTCTCCATAACCATGAACTCAACACGATAAACAAAGCTTCCTACAAACACATGCAATGTCATTGCCCTAGCAACAATATTATATCCTTTGTATTCTAACTCATCTACCATGATTTTATTGTATTCACTACGCGAGATTATGTTCATTGGTAGAGATGAGTTAATGTAGGCATCAAAGCTCCTAAATCCAATTTTACAAGGAAATTGCATATTAAATGGGTTATCATTCTCAATCCTTGTTCTAGGGTTGACATACCAAAGAGGGTCCACTTCATTATCCATCCTATTCTCATTAATTACGTCACCATCATCTAGGTCCTCATCGGAGTCCGAATAGTAAAAAGGACTAGCCCTATGGTCATCATCATGGTTGGACTCCTCCATCTCCGAATTATTGTCAAAGTGATGGTTAGGCGAGATGTTAGGTGGGTTCTCATTTTCCACTAAGGGGATTAGGGCGGGCATTTGGAAAATCCTACGACGGAAAACATGAATCAAACGATCAATGTTATTGTTATTCATCGAGTTAGTTTACGAACAAAGGAAACAAAGAAATAAGATAGACTAAAGAAAACCTAGAAATAAAAATAAAAACTTGCTAGAAAGGAATCTAGCAAGTAGACCTAATAAAAAGAAGTCCTAACCTAGACAATAACTATTCCCCGGGCTGCGGCGCCGAAAACTTGATACGTGGGAATCGCACCAGGCTTTACCTCTCGAGGGATCTCGAGAAGCTTACAACCCCGACCAGGCAGTGTACCTGATCGTTGTAGTATAGTATAGTGACAAGTACCGGGGGATTGATCGTTCAACTCAGGAATAGTGTCGCTAGGATTAGAAAGTCTCCTAAACTAAGTCTAAAGGTGAGGGATGATTCTTTTTGTATTTTTATGTTTTATGAAAGCAAATAAAATCTCGGTTTTTGGAAGAGTGGGCGGAATTAGTTGCTAGTCAAATAACCCAATAACTAAAGATGCAATAAAAATAAAATAACAAAAATGAAATGAAACTAATTATACTAATGTGGTGTAACAATAATGGGGAAAGTTGTGTTTACTTAGGTTTCATTACTCCCTAGATATCTTTTACAGGTTGATAGCTTGTTACAATTGCACGGATGACGGGTCATATTCCTTAATACTAGTCGTAGGGCCGTGTACAATAGTCCCTAACTCTATAGGATCCTACTTCACTCCTATGTCAAGCCGTTAGAAGCTCCTAACATGGGATCATTAGAATTCTCCTACGCATTAAATATAACCAAAAATCATAGTACACCTCTGATCATGTTTCTTAAGACGTTCAAGCATGTTACCAATGGAAGTCTGCCAGTTTTCTTAAGCCTAACATCGAATACAATCATCCGTAACAACTATAAACAAACAATCAACCCATAATTAACATCTAGGTTTCACTACATCTAAGCAAACACAAAAGAGATCTAGCCAAGCATGTTAAATTGAAGACAAGTGTAAGATATATTCAAACAATACATAAACATATTGATTGAATTGAAAGAGTACTTATCTCAATTGAACATGAAAGGTTTCAAAGGCTAAGAACCCTTGAAAAAGATGTGAAAATCGGACTAGGGTTTCTCTCCAAAGTTACACCCTAAAAGTTACACACTAATGAATGAGAATTGCAAAACTATATATAGAACTTACAGGGTGACGGCGTCAAGAAGAAAATTGTGACGCCGTCAACTCGCCGCCCATAATGAAATCGGATTGCCTAGATCCACTTTTGATGCCGTCAGTTGTAAAGTTGCTCTGGGCCGTCACTAACATTTGGACCATGACGGCCTTGGGTAACGCCATCATGTCCTTAGTACAAAACTCTCTGGATCGTCATGTGCATCATCCACTTCCACCTCTTGTATTACTCTTGACGCCGTCAGGTACTGTTCCCAACAAGGAAAATTAAGACTTTGCCGTTTTCTTCACTTTTATGCTCCAAAAACGTCCAAAATTCTTCTTTTTCCAGATTTCACTCCAAAAGTACCTAAAATGACAAAAGGAACGATTTAGGACAATATTTGATCAAATAAATTCGAATCCGGGCTTAAATAACCCCTTAAAAATGATTCATTTTTCGCCTCATCAGCTAAGTAATAAGTTAGAGATGGAAATATCAAACCGCGAGACAAAGGATTTATAGTGGTTCGGCTACAAGGACACCTTCCTTGCCCTACTCCACTCCCCGAGTCACCTACTCGAGAGTTTTCTTCACTATGTCAACAAGCTCCTTTTGGCGGAGAAAACCTTACACACCTTTTCTTACACCGTTTAACGACACCAAGCAAAATGTCAAGTTCTAATTGTAGCTAGAACCAATCTCACGACTCTTCACAACTTCTCACGACTTCTACACAACTTGTACACACCACAACTACTACACGACTTCTCACAACTTCACTACTTCTTCTTCACAACACTACTTCTTCTTCACTACTTCTCCTCACTACTAACACACCTAAATCTACCTATTACAAACACTCTACACATTTACAAATAATTTACACAACTACAAGACTATATTCACAAATCTACAATACTTGAATGAGTATTCTTCTCTTGCACTTTGAGTGGTAAGGAATTGAATCACTTGAAACAAAGACTTATAATCTTATGATCAAAGGATTTAGAGAGATGTTTAGAAAGGATTGGGACTGAAATTTTTTTATGCAAAAGGTGAGGAAAAATAGCAGAAATGAACCAGTATTTATAAGCAACCGTTTCTGGCAACTGGAGCATGCCGACCCCTTAATTGGTGGTCGGCCCCCTTAAACAGTAAGGGGGCCGCCCTATATTTAAGGGGGTCGTCTTCCTGTAATGGCCAGATTTCTTGTCTTTTTCTGGTGAAAGTTTATTTTGTTAAAATCAAACTGATTTTGGTTAAAAATTTGAGTTCATATATTTATTATGAATTAAATATTTTCCTTTAATTACCAAAAGTGTTTTTCCAAAAGATATAAAATGTTTATAACATTTTATAAAATTTGTAGTGTCTAAATAAAATCCCTTTGATTATAAAATGTATTAGACATTTGTTTATACATACCTTAAGTGATTTTGTTAGATGAAATGATATTTGTATCTAAATACTTGTTAACGTAATAATTTTACGTTTAATGTTTTTACATTTTGTGATCGTCAAAATGTAGGGATATCGAAGAATATTAATAATGTTTTTATGCATTATTTATATCAACAATCTCCACCTTTTTTATGATTACAAAATCTAAACTCATTAAAACAAAAATTAAGATATATGCAAGTATTTAGTGAGTTTATATCATTTCTCCCCCCTTTTGTTAACATCAAAAAGGTTATCCCGACGATACTAGAGCTCCCCCTCGACGTGTACTCTCCCTCGTTTTAAGGTTATAAGCGAAATCGAGATATGGAATGCTTGCAAAAATAGTTAGAACACAAGCATATATAGCAAAATATGGAAAACAACATGTAATACCTGAAAATTTTAAAATGTGTAAAATGACCAAAATACCCTTACGACTAAAATTTTTAAAAAATACTTATAAAATTCCAAATATGCCCTAATAAACTTGTAACTACAATACATAAATTACTTGGCTTAAGTAATTATATTAAGAACATTTTCAGGTTTCTAAAATATTAAATGACACACTAAAAATATTAAGAGTCCGAGTTATTGTACATAATGTGTTAATATACAAGTATAAGTGTAGATTGGGTAATTAGAGTTGGACTAGGATTTGTTTTGGCCCAAGTAACCCATGATCGACCCTTATTTCCCCTCTAATCCATAAATTCGGTCCTTCCCCCCTCCTAATGTACGATTCACTAAAAAAAAAAAGAAAACTCTAAAGAAAAAGTCATGACATTTATTTATTTTTCCTTCCATTTGATTCTGCTTCAAGGTAGTCAAGGTGTTGTGATTCTTGTTCATGCTTCCATTCGATCACACAAGTTTACGTATCCTCATAAATCCCTTCTTGTTCTTTTAATCTTAAGTTGAAGCAAACATGAAAACCTAAGAATTATTTATATGAAATTGAATACATATGTACATATTAGACAAGAAAAGGAATTAGGGTTTTATTAGGGTTTGATTTAAATTAGTTATGTGTTAATAATTTGGTAATGATTAGATGATTAATGAAGTAATTAATGAATTAGGGTTAGGGTTTTGTTAATAGAGAAGGGTTTGATTGGTTTTGTGAAGGTTAGGGGTGATTAGTGTGAACTTGTTTACTGGACAGATTTGAAACTTGAATATGTAAACGTTATAGATTAAGTTTCACAAAGGGTGAATACTGGGTTTTTGGTTGAAAGCTTAGTTTTATGTCTTATATAAGTTTTCCAATTGGTTGGGAGTGATTTCAAGTTGTTTTGGTCGTGTTTTTGATTTTTGTGTGATTAAGTGTCAAAGCTGAGTAAATCGGGTCTGAAAATCAGTAGCAGTTTTTGATTTTTCATTTTCAAACCGTAAGGAGTTAGGAGCTCTGCTTTGACAGGAGTAATATTTGGGTTATGTGTGACTTACTGGAATTATTCTATATTTTTCTGAAGTGTCACAATGGGTGTGATAAATGTAAACTTTTGGGGTGTTTCTACAGATCCGAAATCTGAACTAGTTTTGATAATGAATTTTTAGTCTATAGTTCTACTACCTGGAAAATTCTATAAAAATTACACAAAGTATTCCACATATATATTTGCATGGGGAAATTTTGCTAAGGTCCCAGGAGATGCACAAGTATACTTTAAAAATCCGAAAATATGATACATGTTTTGATTATACATGCAGAACTTTTCTTAAAAGGTGAATTACACACTTAAAGTTTATTATATCATTAATATAGGTAACATAATCCTAACGAATCTTTAATTAAGTGTCTAATACAGTAAATGAACTACCTAAGAACTTTATATAACCTAATATGGTATTTAATTTGACTACTACATGTTTAAGTATGTTTAAAACCCTAGTTTACTACTATTGGGAATAATAACTAAACTTAGCATGGATACTTGTATTTGTGATATAAAACATTTAAGAATTAGTTGTAAACCTATATAAGAGATAAGTAACTCTAAAAATTATATTACTAATTAATTAAGTCCTAACCTAATCATATGTTTAAGCTTACTAATAAGAAAGGTTACTAAAAGTGGATAGAAGACCTAATATGGAATAAGAATAAGTAAATAAATGAGCAAGCTATTAATAACTAAGTCACATGTGTAGATTTCTGAAGAAGGGTGTTACTCGTTCTTTGATCCTTTCTATTATGTCAGCTTCGCATTTGTCCAAGGTACGGATATTCTGACCTTACTCTTAAGGTTTCCTTCGTGATTACAACTTCTTTTATGAACTTTCTGTTTTGAACCTTCTGATTTAAACCTTTACTATGAACCTTCTATTTTTGTACCTTTGATATGAAAACTTTGCTATTGAACTTTCTGATATGAAAACTATGTTTTGAACCCTTAAATATGAACCATTTGATTACATGAGTTTCACTAGGCATGGGGGTTCCATGTCCGTGTCAAAGATGCACCTCTGACATGACTCTAGGGTAGTAGAGTGATGTTCTGCCACGTCCCTTGGTTTGGCTGCAAATGTTTATGTGTTGGGAAGGGGCGTATGGATGCATCCTAGATCTGTTTCTATTTATGATATGATATGATTTGTCTGGTGAATGTGGCTGTGTGTGCAATACACGTCCTTCACATTTCTGGGAGCTAGCTACTCCACCCATATGAGGACACCCCTCGTTATTGTCTGATTATCTGAGAGGTCTCCCCTCTATATGTTTGTGAAGATATGTGATTATGATTATGATAAGTTATCTGTTTCTGAGCTTATGGTATGATTATGGTTCTGACTATGTTCGTACAGGTGACTGTATAAATTCCTTACCTAACCTATACATTTTATTTCCGTATCATCCGTTATACCTAAATATATTTTTTCCAAAATACATCATTTGTACTTCAGCATTTATTTTCAATTATTATTGTTATATCTGTTCACTGGGCTTTTTAAGCTCAGCCGCATTTTCTTTCACCGCGGCAGGTATTCAAGTTAGCTTTGGGATATCTTTTTGGGATTGAGAGTAGAGTTGAATTGAAGATTTTGACCATAGTAATTTTAAAGTAAGTTATTTATTTAAGATTTCCACTTTTGATATGTTCTGTTTGTTCTGATGTAACACCATATTGTTGTGACACTTTTACCCTTGTCGGGTTGGGGTGTTACAATTTATGGTATCAGAGCCAGGTTTGATCGGCGGATTCATAACCCGTAGAGCTTAGGCTATGACCGGTGAGTATTAGGCTTTGCACCATAGGAATTTTGAAACATCCTTTGAGGATTTGCTTTAGGACTTCCCTATATGAACTTAAGTCATGACTGGTGAGAATTGGGTAGATTAGGACATTGGTTTAAGTAGCATTGTTTCCGCATCACTATGATTCGTGCCTCTTCCTTCAGTTAAGATAAGATTATTCTTTCCAAGATTAGGAGGTTATGCACAACCTAAAGTTCAGTAACCAAGTAAGTTTAGAATGTCTTGAAAATTAAAGATCAGGTTCTACACCATTTAAGTTTCATTTTCTGATTATGATTTCCAACTCTGATAGTCAGTTTGACCATTTGGAAGATTATTACAACCGTAAGTGTTTGATATATTCTGTGAATTCTTCTGCTTATGTTAAGCATATTAAGTTTTGACACTATTTGATTTTCCATGAACCTTTTCTAATCCTATGAGAGATCTGGAGGTTATTAGTCATGAATATAGGAAATTTTCCACTCCATTTTGATGATGAAACTATGTTTACTAAGGGTTTCCTTTGGAAGGTTATAATTTTGACAATAAATTGGGTATAGGTGGAGTTTCCTAGGTTCTTTCCATTAATAATGATTAGGAAATCACATGATAATGAAGAAGATTGACACAGGTGTGATTGAATCTTTAGAATATTAAATTTTTCTTTGGAAGTTTAGTATTATGACAATTCTGCGTATGTTCGCTAAGTTTATGATAATGAGCATTTTGGTGAATTTCGAAGTATTGTGCTCTATTACGATAGATAAGTTAGATTTAGGTTATTTATGATATGTTTCGTTTTCCGTTCGACTTCATTGACGACGATTGATTCTGCTAAATCTTGGATAGAAGAGAAGAATTGTTAGGTTGACACTAGGTTGTTTTATTCACGACTTGAGATAAAGTATGGTCGTTATGAAGGTATATTTATATAATGCAAATATTATGATGCCTGGCCAATGTGATAATATTTCCATCATATAACGTATTCTCATTGTGAGCATATGATATCTTAGGAAGTGATTGTGGAGCATTAGATTTCTGCTAGTTGACTTATTCGCGATAGGTGAGACTTTAGGATTTATTCTATTCGTTTGTGCTCTGTTTTCATCGTTAGATATCTGAATAAGTTTGAATTCTCATCATACGTTTGTTGATCATTGTTCATCCGTTAAGAAATTTAAAACTCATTATAGAGTTTCCTATCGTCTGAATTTCCGCATTCAATCTGTTTTATGATATTAGTTATATGTTGCTAGTACGCATCCGTTGAACTGATTTATGATCTGATTTGAATAAGATATGAAGTTATGAGAATCTGATAGAAAGATCTGTCTGTCCGTTTGAAATCTGTTAGAAAGGTTATTCTGAATTAAGGTTATTTCTGTAACTAAAAGATTCTGTGTTCATTCCGTTCTGGTAATTTCTGTAATCTGATTCGTTTCAGTCTACTCTGCTTATTCAATTTTCGCGGACAAAAATTTCTTTTTAGAGGGGAAGAAGTTGTAATACCTGAAAATTTTAAAATGTGTAAAATGACCAAAATACCCTTACGACTAAATTTTTTAAAAAATACTTATAAAATTCCAAATAAGCCCTAATAAACTTGTAACTACAATACATAAATTACTTGGCTTAAGTAATTATATTAAGAACATTTTCAGGTTTCTAAAATATTAAATGACACACTAAAAATATTAAGAGTCCGAGTTATTGTACATAACGTGTTAATATACAAGTATAAGTGTAGATTGGGTAATTAGAGTTGGACTAGGATTTGTTTTGGCCCAAGTAACCCATGATCGACCCTTATTTCCCCTCTAATCCATAAATTCGGTCCTTCCCCCCTCCTAATGTACGATTCACTAAAAAAAAAAAAGAAAACTCTAAAGAAAAAGTCACGGCATTTATTTATTTTTCCTTCCATTCGATTCTGCTTCAAGGTAGTCAAGGTGTTCTGATTCTTGTTCATGCTTCCATTCGATCACACAAGTTTAGGTATCCTCATAAATCCCTTCTTGTTCTTTATTTCTTAAGTTGAAGCAAACATGAAAACCTAAGAATTATTTATATGAAATTGAATACATATGTACATATTAGACAAGAAAAGGAATTAGGGTTTTGTTAGGGTTTGATTTAAATTAGTTATGTGTTAATAATTTGGTAATGATTAGATGATTAATGAAGTAATTAATGAATTAGGGTTAGGGTTTTGTTAATAGAGAAGGGTTTGATTGGTTTTGTGAAGGTTAGGGGTGATTAGTGTGAACTTGTTTACTGGACAGATTTGAAACTTGAATATGTAAACGGTATAGCTTAAGTTTCACAAAGGGTGAATACTGGGTTTTTGGTTGAAAACTTAGTTTTATGTCTTAGATAAGTTTTCCAATTGGTTTGGAGTGATTTCAAGTTGTTTTGGTCGTGTTTTTTATTTTTGTGTGATTAAGTGTCAAAGCTGAGTAAATCGGGTCTGAAAATCAGTAGCAGTTTCTGATTTTTCATTTTTAAACCGTAAGGAGTTAGGAGCTCTTGTTTGACAGGAGTAATATTTGGGTTATGTGTTACTTTCTGGAATTTTTCTAGATTTTTCTGATGTGTCACAATGGGTGTGATAAATGTAAACTTTTGGGGTGTTTCTGCAGATCCGAAATCTGAACTAGTTTTGATAATGAATTTTTAGTCTATAGTTCTACTACCTGGAAAATTTTATAAAAATTACACAAAGTAGTCCACATATATATTTACATGGGGAAATTTTTCTAAGGTCCCAGGAGATGCACAAGTATACTTTAAAAATCCGAAAATATGATACATGTTTTGATTATACATGCTGAACTTTTCTTGAAAGGTGAATTACACACTTAAAGTTTATTATATCATTAATATAGGTAACATAATCCTAACGAATCTTTAATTAAGTGTCTAATACAGTAAATGAACTACCTAAGAACTTTATATAACCTAATATGGTATTTAATTTGACTACTACATGTTTAAGTATGTTTAAAACCCTAGTTTACTACTATTGGGAATAATAACTAAACTTAGCATGGATACTTGTATTTGTGATATAAAACATTTAAGAATTAGTTGTAAACCTATATAAGAGATAAGTAACTCTAAAAATTATATTACTAATTAATTAAGTCCTAACCTAATCATATGTTTAAGCTTACTAATAAGAAAGGTTACTAAAAGTGGATAGAAGACCTAATATGGAATAAGAATAAGTAAATAAATGAGCAAGCTATTAATAACTAAGTCACATGTGTAGATTTCTGAAGAAGGGTGTTACTCGTTCTTTGATCCTTTCTATTATGCCAGCTTCGCATTTGTCCAAGGTACGGATATTCTGACCTTACTCTTAAGGTTTCCTTCGTGATTACAACTTCTTTTATGAACTTTCTGTTTTGAACCTTCTGATTTAAACCTTTATTATGAACCTTCTATTTTTGTACCTTTGATATGAAAACTTTGCTATTGAACTTTCTGATATGAAAACTATGTTTTGAACCCTTAAATATGAACCATTTGATTACATGAGTTTCACTAGGCATGGGGGTTCCATGTCCGTGTCAGAGATGCACCTCTGACATGACTCTAGGGTAGTAGAGTGATGTTCTGCCACGTCCCTTGGTTTGGCTGCAAATGTTTATGTGTTGGGAAGGGGCGTATGGATGCATCCTAGATCTGTTTCTATTTATGATATGATATGATTTGTCTGGTGAATGTGGTTGTGTGTGCAATACACGTCCTTCACATTTCTGGGAGCTAGCTACTCCACCCATATGAGGACACGCCTCGTTATTGTCTGATTATCTGAGAGGTCTCCCCTCTATATGTTTGTGAAGATATGTGATTATGATTATGATAAGTTATCTGTTTCTGAGCTTATGGTATGATTATGGTTCTGACTCTGTTCGTACAGGTGACTGTATGAATTCCTTACCTAACCTATACATTTTATTTCCGTATCATCCGTTATACCTAAATATATTTTTTCCAAAATACATCATTTGTACTTCAGCATTTATTTTCAATTATTATTGTTATATCTGTTCACTGGGCTTTTTAAGCTCAGCCGCATTTTCTTTCACCGCGGCAGGTATTCAAGTTAGCTTTGGGATATCTTTTTGGGATTGAGAGTAGAGTTGAATTGAAGATTTTGACCATAGTAATTTTAAAGCAAGTTATTTATTTAAGATTTCCACTTTTGATCTGTTCTGTTTGTTCTGATGTAACACCATATTGTTGTGACACTTTTACCCTTGTCGGGTTGGGGTGTTACACAACAAGCATAGCAAACAAATATTAAGGACACATAGCAATACATTCATTATTTTAAAGTAATGTGTAAAAGATCCTAATTTGCCAGAGAGAGTCATCGGACTTGCTTGCAACAAAAGGTTGGTTGATTCTTATTTGAAAGTGAAAGTCATAAGCATATAGTATGCTTAGATGGTTGATGATGGAGTGTTTGGAATGAAAGTAGTTGAGTTCGGGTAAGGTTGTTGGATTAATGGAGGTATATGTTTGGGTGCATGGATGTTGGAGAGTTTGGTGGTGGAGTGTTTGGAGGTGGAAAGTTAGGAGCGGAAGATGTTGATTGAGGTTTTGGATGGTATTGAAGTGAGGGTGTTGGATGAGATCTAGTGGGAATATACTCAATCCTAGTGAAGTGTTTATTCAATGCAATGGTTTGGTTTTGGAGAAAAAAAAATGTAACAAGAACAATTGTTAACATGTTTCTCAACTTGGTTCAAGTTGTGGGGTGATAGAAGGAGGTTAATCCAAGGTGTTTTGAGCAAGAAGAACACTAAGCTCACGGACTTCCTTGAGTTCTTTAATGAACTACAAGTGTTCAGAGGAAGGTGATGATGGTGGAATGTGGTTGTTATTTGGGATATTTGGACATGCAACATAGGAATAACATGTGGGTTGGTAGGAGGTGGTGGTGATACTTTTAGTGGTGGAGACATTCTTGATTTTGGGTAATCATTAATGGATGAAGATCAAGGTATGGAAGAAAAGGGTGTTTCATGAGTAGAGGGTGTTTTGGATGGTGCATTGGTAGGTAAAACAAGATGTGAGGTGTTGGTGATGAGATTATGATTGTGATTTCGAGATTGAGCATGTTCTTTATAAGAATTATTTGGGTGAGATGAAGGTGTATTTTTGGGAGCAAAGATGGATGATTGGTTATTATGATGAGGTTGGTGAAAGGATTGATTGGAATGAGCTTGAAGATTAGGAGTTTAGTTGGGAACAAATGTGGGTGGAGGAATTGTGTGAGGACGAGTGAGGTAAGCAATTTGACTATGGAGAGGAAGGTGGGTGATGCAAATTGCGTTGTGCAAGGTGCATAGTATTGAGATCACAAAGATCATGGAGTTGGTCAAGTTCTTCACGAAACTTCAAGGTTTCCAAGGAAGATGATAATGGAGAAACTTTGTAATATTGGTGGGAAAGAGAGTGAGGTGTTAGGGATGTAATGTTGATTATTGTTTGGAGGTTGAGATTTTTCAACAAAAGGATTAGATGAAATGTAGGTACGTAGTTGGGAGCATGGGTGGATGCTTGACCATTATGAGGATTGAGAAAGGGTTCATTTTAGTGAGCTTGAGGGTTGTATGTATAGTTAGAGATATAGGAGGAATTTGGTGTTGGATGTTTGACAACATCATTTGGTTCGATGGGCTTTTTATGGATGTTAGGCTTTCTTCTCCAAACGGGTTTCTTAGTCATCTTAGCTAACCTTGAGGTTTTTGGTTTTGGTTTGATGGGAGAGGTCATGATGAGATGAGTGGAGATTGTAAGGAATGGACGTGTTTATAGTGTAGGATTGGTGGGATTAAGGATGGATAAAATTTGTTGGATGGATTGTAATAAGATATGTTTGTGAATTTTAGGAAGTATAGAATGAAATGGGCTAGAAAATGAAAAGTTTCTGAAATCCTAACCATCAGGTGGCCGGTCCCCTTAAATATTAAAGGGGTCGCCTTATGATTTAAGAGGGCCACCCATCTGGTGGTTCCCAGATTACCAGAAATGGGTTTTTGGCAAAAATTTGTAAAAAGGGTTATGTTTTCAGGTTTAGTTTCAAGCAAGTCCAACTCTTTGAGGCAATTATGCATGTAATGTATATTTATGCAAAACATGTCAATTAAAGAAACTAAGCAATCAAGTAATTTCATCAAGCATGTAAACATACTCATCAAGCAAGTAATATATATATGAACTAGGAAACAATAAACTACACCAAGTATATTCTTAATTATATGTAGGTGGTAAGATTAATGAATTATTTGATGGATCCTAATGTGTGTCAATGCGCAATAAATGGGAACTTAAGATAGTATGGACTTCTAGACTTGTTACAAACAAAATCTAAATAGACGAACCGTGGTCCTCTTGATTTGTTTTGATTTTCTTATAAGTGTCATGTACATAAGTATAGATGACAAATATAAGATCGTCATGCATGATTTAAAGAAACGTTTTTAGCATTATTCAACAATGCTTGGAAATAGGTTTGTAGTTAGATTTGAATAGAATAGATTGGGTTTTACTTCAAAGTGTGTTAATGAAAAATAAAGAAAATTTTCCCAATCTTAGATTTTGATCAAAACAAAGTTGTGGATATTGATAGCGAAACATGTTATTGGAAAAGTGAGATAGTCATTTGAAAATTTATTTTTCCAAAATTTGAGGTTTTTGCATATTTTTAGAGATATTAGATTTTTGACAACAAATATCATTTATCATAGATTTTAAAAGATGTTTATCAAAGATCTCATGCTTAAGAGGATTGGTTAAGCCTATGTTCACATACTATCCTTTTCTCCATAACCTATGATCATAAGTGAGTGATGATGTAATTCTATATGTTTGATGTGAGAAAGTTGAGTGAGGTATACCCTAACATCTATAGCTCCTTTGTTGTTGCACACTTATCTAACTTAATGCCATAGTCTACGAGAGCTTGTTTCATCCATAGTTTTCTTACGCGAGGGATCTAATCCTACTTCTATATTAATGATTAATCTACTTAACTCCTTTCACTTCATCACCATAAGTTTGTAAATAGTGGATATAGAAGATTTCCATTTTCTATTTTGTTCGACAATGAACAATTTCATTTTATTCCTACGAAAGTCAACTAATGATGTTTCTAGGTTATAAGTATATAAACTATTTTGTACGTATATATGTATAAGAGTTACAAACAATATATATGCAAAGCTAAGCATTAATCTAACTAATCATTAATCTAAGCATGCAAATTATAGCGATGGACATAAAAGAAAAGCGTACCTTTTAGTCTTCAACGGATTTTCTTCAAGCACTTCAAGTTACCATGTTGACTTATAGAAGTCATTTGTAGATGAGATTCCAACTTTTTTTGAAGAATGACAACTTAGCCATTTCGTCCCCATTGTCTCATTGGTCCAAAATTGTTTGAATCAAACATGGTTTGCATTTAAGTTGGATGCATATATGGTGGAAGTATTCCCCACGGGTTAAAGCTTGGTTGATGTGGATAATTCCACATTGTGTGACTATTATTAGAAAATTTTGTCTACCTTGATTTCTCCTAGGTTGAGGGGTTTTAGGCAGAGGATGAGGATTATTTGTTCTATTTGGAGGTGGAGTTTTGGATCTTAATTTTGGTTTAGAAAATCCGGTTTCAATTTTCAATGATGGTTTATAAAAGCTTTTTACTTCTTCATCACTCACAATGGGTATTTTCTATCTTTTGTAAGTATATACTTAGGTTTTGATTCTAATGGTTTTTCTTTATTAGATTCACATTCAAACTTTACGTTTTTATTTTCACTAGTTGAAATATTGGTTGAGTTAAATCCTAGACCAGTTTATTTTCGGAAGCTCTTTGAACACTTATTATTTTCTTAAGTGAGTTACTACTATTTTCAAATTTGTCAAGTTTGTAAATTTCTTCCTTAAGTTTCTCATTTTTATTTTTAATATCTTGACATGTTCTACATTCTACAAAAACTTCTTTACCTTTTTCTAAATGTTGTTGTTTAGTTTTTAATTCAAGTATTTCATTTTCTAATTGGTTATTTATACGTTTTAGTGATTTATTTTTAGCCATAACTTTTTGACCTAATTTGCATAACCTATTAAATTCACTATCTACGCCTTTTTCGTCTAATGATAGATTTTCGTCACTAAAGTATTCGGTTTCGGAATGTACCTCACTTGATGTCTTAGCCATAAGACACTTTTCTTCCTTTGTGGTTTCTTTCTTATCTTCATCGCTATCACTCCATGCTCCTCCAACGAATGCCTTTTGATTTTGATCCCTTGACAACATTTAACATCTTCTGATGAGATGATTTGGATCACCGCATTTAAAGCACTTCCTTTCGTTGTTGCTACTTTTGTCGTCTTTGTTTCTTTGGAATGCCTTTCTTTCATCATGTGATTGTCTAACAAATCTTCCTCGTCTTTTGAAGAATTTCTTGAAGTCTCTTACGGCAATGGCATATTCTTAGTCATCACTTTCAGAGGTTGAGCTATCCTCGTCACTAGATTCCTTCCTAGCTTTCAATGCAACTGATTTGCTTTACTCTCTTTTTCTTTTGATCATCTCGGAGTCTTTCTTTATTATTGCTTCGTAGACTTTCAAGTTGCCGATCAACTCGTCAAGTTGAAGAGTTAACAAGTTCTTCGATTCTTCAATCGCCGTAACTTTAGCTCGCCATATTGGATGAAGAGCCCTAAGAAATTTCCTAACAAAATTCTTACTAGAAAAATTCTCATCAAGTGCTTTTAAACTTGTGATAATGGTGTTAAATTTAGCAAAAACATTATCTATTGATTCCTCCTTCGGAATCATAAATTGTTCATATTGTTGAACAAGAATATCTATTGTTTGTTATCTTTAACTTGGCTATTACCTTGGTGAGTGATTAGTAAAGAATCCTAAATTTCTTTTACGGTTTTACACATAAAAATTCTTTCATATTCTTTGTGTGGTAACGCATTATAAATAACCATTTTAGTCTCATTATTTTTTGCTAGTTTCTTTTTCAAATCATCATTTTGTTTTTCAAAAGATACAATTTCATCCTTTTTAGTTTCAAAATTATATTTAATAGGGGGAAATCACCAAGAGTAATAACATGCCAAAGATCTAGATCATTTGATTTTACATAAGTTTCGAATATATTTTTCCAATAAATAAAACCATCACTTTCAAATAGTGGTGGTCTTAACATAGATTGATCTTCTAAATATTTTTCCGATTCCATAGATCGATACAAGTTTTAAAATACAATATATTTTAAAAAATCTTGCTTAACGTGGCTATGATACCAATTGTGGAAAACTAGAAGAGGGGTTGAATAGTTTTACGTCTTTTTAATTTTATTATGAAAACTTAGTTTAGTTTTAAAACCTTTTTTACTTTTAAAACTTTGATTTGATCTTATGTGAACTCAAATCTTGAACAATATGAATAACTATCTCTAAGTATGAAAAATAATAATGATGTAAGCTAAGTATGTGAAATCAACACATGCATAATATAAACAATTATAGCTATATACGAGAGATAAGTAAGTAAGCTAACTAATAAGTTAGAGATGGAAAGATCAAACCGCGAGACAAAGGATTTATAGTGGTTCGGCTACAAGGACACCTTCCTTGCCCTACTCCACTCCCCGAGTCACCTACTCGAGAGTTCTCTTCACTATGTCAACAAGCTCCCTTATGGCGGAGAAAACCTTACACACCTTTGCTTACATCGTTTAACGACACCAAGCAAAATGTCGAGTTCTAATTGTAGATAGAACCAATCTCACGACTCTTCACGACTTCTCATGACTTCTACACAAGTTGTATACACCACGACTACTACACGACTTCTCACAAATTCACTACTTTTTCTTCACTACTTCTCTTCACTACTAACACACCTAAATCTACCTATTACAAACATTCTACACCTTCACAAATAATTTACACAACTACAAAACTATATTCATAAATCTACAATACTTCTTAACTTGATGTTGAAGGAGTATTCTTCTCTTGCACTTTGAGTGGTGAGGAATTGAATCACTTGAAATAAAGACTTATAATCTTATGATCAAAGGATTTAGAGAGATGTTTAGAAAGGATTGGGACTGAAATTTTTTGTGCAAAAGGTGAGGAAAAATAGCAGAAATGAACCAGTATTTATAGGCAACAATTTCTGGCAATTGGAGCGTGCCGGCCCCCTTAAATATTAAGGGGGCCGCCCTCCTGTAACGGCCAGATTTCTTTTCTTTTTCTGGTGAAAGTTTATTTGGTGAAAATCTAACTGATTTTGGTTAAAATTTTGAATTCATATATTTATTATAAATTAAACATTTTCCTTTAATTACCAAAAATGTTTTTCCAAAATATATAAAATGTTTATAACATTTTATAAAATTTGTAGTATCTAAATAAAATCCTTTTACTCATAAAATGTATTAGACATTTGTTTATACATGCCTTAAGTGATTTTGTTAGATGAAATGATATTTGTAACTAAATACTTGTTTACGTAATAATTTTACGCTTAATGTTTTTACATTTTGTGATCGTCAAAACGTAGGAATATCGAAAAATATTAATAACGTTTTTATGCATTATTTATATCAACAAAACTAATATTTTAATTATTAATGAAATTAAGTGTTGTTTAAAATGTTAAAAAAATGAACTTTGTCGCCTTTACTAGGACACCCCAATCGCCTGCAGGTCGCTGAAGAGAGAAAATTGACGTGGCAGGAAAAATGAGGGGATTGGGTTGACTGGAGGCAACCTAAGGCAGCAAGTGCTACGCCCGAATTTTGGTTTACTATATATTATTAAATAAGATTACATATTCTCTATATATACTATAGCAGAAGGATTCGGTGCGATGTTATTGGCTAGCGTGGAGACCTCGAGCGAAGATGCATAAAATATTCGTCCACCATTTTTTTACTACTAAACTTTACTGGGCTCATTTTTGGTCCAGCGAAAATCTATCATCCCCGTTTCTTTGTTTGTTTTTGTTTTTGTTTTTTTTTTTCTTTTTTTTGAAGTAAACAAATAATGTCCGCACCCAAATTTATTCACAGTTAAATCCACCGCCTCTTCACATTTTCCGAAATCTATCTGTTCTTCAAACTATCGCCTTCAAAAAATTGAATTTTACATCTGATTCATTATTCGAGAATCTCATGCAAAATTGTTATTGTTTTTTATGTCACAGTTTCATAGGTGATTTGTGGATCGGGTCGATTCCACCTGGAAAAAGGTGCTAACAGTTATTCTAATCTCTAATAATGGTTTGTATTTACTTTTATGTTTCATTGATTGTTTCAATTTTAATTTTTCTTTTAATGAATTTCATGAAGTTCAATTGTATTGTATGTTAGTTAGAGAGGTTGGCGAATAAACGCATACGTGTGACCTCACAAGGTTGGTCGACTCCTCCCGAACATTTAATCTTTCTTGCCTTTTAAACAGAATTTATATTTTGCATTACCTAATATTAACTTATTGATAATTGTTATCATTATAGGTTTGCGAACAAGTAAGAGTGACTTCTTCGGCTTCACGTGGTCACTACATTATTGCACACAATCATCGGTTGCAGACAAGTAAATGCGCAATTTGAATTTCCATTGAATTAATACATACTTATTATTATCTTAAAAAAAAAGTACTGATGGTTATTGTCTTTATAGATGTAAGTGGACAAGTAAAAGTAAATTGGTCCAGTTTACATGAAAACAATAGACGCATACCATCAACTTCGCGAGGTCATTGGGCTACTTATTTCTAATATGTTGATGAGGTATGTCCTCCTCCGGATACTCCAGAGGAGACAATCATAATTAACTCCAAACTTTCATAAGTTAAAACCACTCCATAATGAGGCACTGTCTGCTCAGGAGAGCTGCCTGCTCAGTGGAGCAATGCCTACATCAGAGCTAGTACACTGGCCATCAGAGATAGTACACTGGCAACTGACATACGTAGTACAAATAGCACAGACGCTTGGTCCACAAACTAACATGGAGACAACTTTGACCCCGAAGACCAAGCCTGGTGCTTATCAGCGCTTTATGTGCTGCACCTAGAAGACAACTTAGCTTCCACAAGGTTTTGTCATGGAGCTAATCACATGTAGTATAAAAGGAACTGTTCACACACATGAAGGGGGATCCTACACACACACACACACACACACACTGATACAGCTTCTCTCTACTATACTCTTACTTCTTACTTACCATTTATCATTTATCATTTATCACTTATCACTCACTTATACCAAGTACTCATTCTCACGCTTGAGCTTGGTCCCGGACTAAAACCCGGGGCGAGCTAACGGTGTTCTCTCTTATTTCAGCCTACAAGAAGAAGGAGCTGCCGCGGAGTCTCCTGAAGCTTAGGGCTGAAGAGCATCTACGAACATTTGCTCAAACATTGGCGCCATCCGTGGGACGCTTATACCAATCTATCAGAGCTTTAAGCAATGGACGGTGGTATGGGAAGTCCTCATCCGGTTGAAGGTGAAAACCTGAACAATGGTGTTGTTGGGACTGGGAGAACTCCCCCGGGAGGACACTCCACTCCCTCCGGACCAGCTCAGGAAGGGCCTTCACCGGCATATGTGAAAGAAAACCTTGATGCGTTAAGAACCATGATCAAAGAACTTGATAACAGGGGGAAAGAGAAGGCAACCCCCCGCAAGCTCTCATACGGAGGTTCAAGAGGTGCTGAGTCAGAGAGCTCCCAAAAGAGTCAGTCGGTGGGGGGTGCCGGAGGATACTCCTCCGATGGATCATCCATGTCTGGAAGGAGCAGGTCACGATCTGCTAGAAGACATAGGAAGAGTGTTTCCAAGGAAAGGCGCTCTTCTAACTCTCACTGCTCAGGTAGGTCAGAGGGACGAAGCAAGTCTAGGACCAAGAGTGTCAAGTCCAAGTCTCGTTCAGCAAGAGCCTCTAGGAGGAAGTCAAGTCCAGAGTCGGGGTATGATGCTATGTCTGAAGATAGCTCAGAGGATCTGAGCGCGCCTTACAAGCGGCCCAAGCCTATGCCGTTCACCTCTCGGATTACACTCTTTAGATATCATCGAAGGGCCAAGCTTCCAGCAAACATTAGGGTGTATGAGGGAAACAAAGATCCTGATGATCACCTCAGCATCTTCTCTGCTGCTGCTGAGCAGGAGGAGTGGCCTATGCCTGTGTAGTGCAAGATGTTTCATCAAACCCTGAGTGGTTCGGCAAGAAATTGGTTTGATAGCCTTGACCCAAAAAGTATTGACGGGTTTGAGGAACTTAGCAACAAGTTTTTGGAAGAGTTCTCTCAACAGAAGAGGTATGATAAGGATCCGACAGAGATCCACGGGATCAAGCGGAAGCCGAATGAAGGACTCCAAACATTTATGGATCATTTTAAGGCAGAGAGCTCACACATCAAGGGAGTACCTCCAATACTCAGAATATCCGCATTCATGCACGGACATGGTCATCCGGAGTTAGCCAAAAAGCTTAATGACAAAATCCCCAAGACTGTGGATGAGATGTGGGAAAGAGTCAGGGCTTTCATCAGAGGTGAGACTGCAGCCGACACCACCGAAGTCATTAAGGTTCCGCAATGGGAGAAAAGGCCTGATAAAGGCGCATGGTCTGGTAGTCCAAATGGGCCTAGGAACCAAAATAATAGGAGAAGTCAAGGTAGGAGCATGGAAACTTGTGCACCATATACAAGGAATGATGGTTTCACTCCTCTGATAAAGACTCCGAAGGAGATACTAGCCATGGACAACATGAACTTCCCCCCACCCCCTCCATTGGTGGGCACTCCGGAAAGCAAGAATATGCACAAGTTCTGTGATTATCATCAGGATAGGGGCCATAATACGAATGACTGCTACCAGCTGAAGAAGGTTATTGAAGAAGCAGTAGCCTCCAGGAAGATAGCCCACCTAGTGAAAGACATTCGACAAGGAAATCAGAGGGATAAGGGAATTGCTAAAGGAAAGGCTAAAGTCATCAGCATGGTAAGGTCTCATGGGTACAAGAAGAGACCCTACGAGAGAGTGGAGCACTGGATGGGCAATGAAATAGCTTTCCCTCCCATTCCTAGATATCAGTTGGTGGACACTCCCATCATAGTAGAAGCTACTATTGAAGGTTTCCAGGTAAGAAGAGTTTATGTAGATGGGGGGAGTTCATCAGAGATCATGTATGAGCATTGTTTTCGAAGCTTTGATTATCAAACAAGATCAAGGTTAAAGGAGTCTAAGACACCATTGGTGGGATTCTCTGGAGAAGTCAGCTACCCGCTGGGAGTCATTGACTTGGAGGTCACTATGGGAGAGTATGGCAAGACCCGAACCGTGCTGATGGAGTTCGCGGTCGTGGATAGTCCGTCTCCATATAATGTTATATTAGGAAGAACTGGGATGAGAAGCTTAGGAGCCGTGGCTTCAACCATTCATTCCATGATAAAGTTCCCTACCTCCAGCGGAGTAGCCACAATCATGACCAGCAGAGAGACATTAAAGGAGTGCATGCAGATTGAAGGGACGATCTGCTTCAGGTGGAAGGCACAAGTATCTGGTTTCGGTCAACAGCGGACAACTTTGGGAATAACGGGTCCTGAGAACTCATCAATTCCGATGGCAGATACTTCGGCGGAGTCACATGATGATCCTCCGGCTGAAAGAGCTCCAGTGGTAGAAGACATTCTAGAGTCATCAAGAGTGAAGGAGGACCTGACCCCAGGGCCTAGGGCCTGGAGGTTGTATACCGATGGGGCATTGAATGATAATGGCTTCGGAGTTGGGTTCATCCTCGTCGCTCCGGACAATGTGGAGTACTCCTATGCACTTCGCCCGAATTTTTCTAACTTGAATAATGATATTGAGTATGAAGCTCTGCTGGCTGGGTTAAGGATAGCCGCAGAAACGCAAGTCAAAGACATACATGCTTTGGTATACTCCAAACTTGTAGCTAACCAAGTTGAAGGGTTATGTGAAACCAAAGGCAAAAAGATGAAAAACTACCGGGAGAAAGTCATAGAACTAGCTGGGTCATTCGATAGGTTCCGTATCAGTCACGTCCCTAGGGCTCAGAACAAGAAGACTGATGCTCTAAGCAAGCTGGCGGCTGTTCAATTTGATGATCTGTCTAAGGAAGTCTTGGTAGAGGTGCCGAATGAGCGCTCTATAGGAAATTACTACAACAAAATGGTACATCATGTGCATTTCAAGGTAGGAGAATTCGTCCTCAGGAAGAATGAAGCTTCAAAGGTAGAAAGCACAAAAAAACTCAGTCCAAGATGGGAGGGGCCTTACAGGGTATCCCAAGCATTCCAGAGTGGTGCCTGCCAGCTAAGCGACATGAGGGGGCAAGAGAGACCTGGGACATGGGGTCCCGAAAATCTTTGAATGTGCTACATGTAGAATACCAGAATGACATTACTATTCAATATCCATTCTGGAGGAGCAATTTTCAAATGCCATGCTTCCTCCGATGGTATGATGATTATTCTATGTATTGATTTCGATCACTACGATTTTAATGAAATCAAATTTTCCCAACTGTTATCTTAAACTTGTTTGGTTGAAATTTATTCATAATATGATAATAAACGACGGACGGCTCGCTACCTCCGCTCGAATAGGGTGACTCCTGCTAATGTGTTCCCCATTGTGAAATTGGTACCATTGGTGATTTAGGCTGAGCAACCTTTGCTAATTGACTCCGCAGCAGAAGGGTCGGGAACAAACACCTTCCCCTTTCGCGCGTAATAGTGGCTCTCCGGTGAGTAGCTACACCGGATAGAGCAGATGGGGTGAGGACGATGATCTAAACGCCACATCAAAAAAGGTAACACAAAAAATATTGATTTAAGTGTTAAGTTCAAACATCGGTACAAGACTCAGGTATATGCGAGCAAGGCTACGGCTCGACATGTGCATGATGAACCCTGTTCAAGTATGCAAGAACCAGACACAAAATCAGTAGCGGTTACATAGTGTTTATGAAGAATGCACATATATGATTTACATGAATAAATCACAAGATAAATAAACACGCGACCAAAGTGACAAACAATATACCACAAAGCCATAAGTCACACATGTCTGGTACACGAACAAAAGGCCAACTACATGGGCAAAAGCATCAGTAGTCACTAGTCACTACTACTAGATATATTACAGACATACATAGTCATAAATCATACATTGCTAAAAAATAAATAAAATGCCAACTACATAGGCAAAACAAGATACAAACTAAGACTGAGTCAAACTCCCGAAGAATCCCTGGAAGAAGAAGATGCCCTCTTGTTCTTCAAGTGCTCGGGAATGGATGAATAGCCAAAAGTCTTGGTAGTAGAAGTAACAACTGATGAAACACCTGATGGAGCCACTGTAGCAGAAGGCATGGTGGAAGTAGCAACTGATGAGACACCTGATGGATCCATTGTAGCAGAAGGCATGGTGGAAGTAGCAACTGATGAGACACCTGAGGGAGTCACTGTAGCAGAAGGTATCTGATAGGAAGGAGCCAACATGTTAGGCTCAAGCTGTGCAATATCCGATAAAGCATCCCTAGCACGCTGAGACACTTTGTGGGAAAAAGGAAATGCCTTCTTAGGTAAGGCTGCCAAAACCTCATCAAATTTCTTCTCGGCCCCTGGAACAAAGTGAGAAACTCTCTGTGAAATATCTAAAATTTGATCCTCGGAACGACATACACGCACACCCTGCTCAAAACCAGCACTGACAGCCATAGATGACACTCATGCAAGAGCCTGACGAAACTCTCCACTACCTAGAAACCTCCGAGTGAGTGTCTCGAAGTCATGATGAAAGAAGGAGGTAATGTCATCTCGGGACTTCTCAATGAATCTATCGCGATCGGCAATGGTATCCCTACACCCGTGTAACTCAGACTCTCGCTCGGAAAGTGTACCCCGCAACTCCCTCACCTCAGCCTCACAAGCCTTCAACTTAGACTTCACCTCAACAAGCTCGGCCGTAAGTTTCGTACGTTTCATGCTTTTACGGTCATACTTCTCAAGTTTCTTAGTCAACTCAGCTACCTTCTTGTTAGCACTAACCGTGTACTGAGTCTGCTTCTTCAAGTCATTTGCCTGGCAGTCAAGGAGACATTTCTGTCGCTCATAGCGTGCTAGAAGGCGGTTAAGTTTTCCAGATACAATAGTATAGCGGTCATTCAACGCAGTACTATGGGAAAACATAAGACATGTCAGAACACTCATCCGATCAGAAAGCTGCTCAGTAGTAAGATCGTCCACCCGAAGAGCCTCAGCTAGTGTAATTGATCGCTGAGCAAATGCACGACAAGCTTGGGGGTCCTTGAAGATTTCTTTCTTTAAAACCCCAAGACATGGCGCGTGTAGGTCATCCCACTGATCTCTAGAGTATAGAGGAAACTGACTAGTAGAACTATCATCATAAGGGTAAGGCATATAGTAAGGGCCAGCAGCGGGACCAGGATGAAGGAGCTCGGCCTCCAACTCAGCTCCAGTAGTGTCTCCCTCCCGTGGCTCATATCTAAACTCAGAACGCAAATCTTCATAGTCAAACTCGTCACTCTCGCTAGCACGATGATTAGCATCAACTCTGGTATCGTCATTAACATGGTCATCTGTCTCGACAGTAGGACGAGTATCCTCAGCTGTACCTGCACACATATACAAGAGAAAGAGTAAGAAAAAGACTCCATAATTTAGAGACTATATATACACACAAAAGTGGTAAAAGAAGAAGTTTACCATGAGTTGCTTCAGTATCAACCTCAGCAGCCTCTAGAGGGGGTCCGCACTCAGCATGGAGCACATCTGGAAACCCATCACCTAGAAGAATAATAGTATGTGTCACATCCAGTCCAGTTCTTGAATCAAAATTTCGAAGAGGAACAACGTTTAGATACTCACCTTCAGGGTTTCCCTCAACATGCTCATGAGTCATCCATAGCAGCATCTACATCATGAAGTATGTCATCATCAGCTAGCTCACCATCACTAGGCTGCTCATGAGGCCTTGCTTCAGAATGCTCTTCGTCTACTCTATTTCTTTTGGTCACATCGGTGGATCCCTCGGTCCGAGTAGAGGCTTTTTGCTTGGCCACGTTCCTACCCTTTGCGATCACCCTAGAGTTAGGCTGAGTAGCTGCGAACTCCTCTGGAGTGGGACCGGGAATAACGGTTCTTACCGGAGCAGGTTGTGTAGCCCGATCTACAACCTGCTCTAGGATAGAAGTAGAACGATCATGGAACTCCTCCCTCACTTCAGTACCATCAACTGAAGGCATACGCATAAACTCGAATATGCTCATAACTGCAAAAGAAATCTTTGTTAGCAACATACGAGAAAACAAGTAACAATTTGAAAACACTTGGAAAGATAAACATATTCCCCCCGTACCAGTGCCATCACAGTGTCTAAGCACCGGGTCACATAATGGAAACTTCCATACCCGGCTCAGCCCAGAAAGAACCAACACACCCTCAGGAATGGTACGAAGTCCCACAATCTGTTGATCCAACCGAGTCACATCATCCTGACTAAAATCACAAATGGGCAAGCCGTCCGTAATAGAGGACTCTGGATGTCTCCAAGGCATATAGTCTGGAATAGCCCTTCGGTCTATCAAGAAGAATTTTTCTTTCCAATCCTTCAAGCTAGAATTACTATCATCCATGCATACAGGTGCAGGCTGCCTAAGCTTAGCAAAAGAGAACCAATCTCCCTGTTTTGAAAGTGTTTGAAACTTTCGAAACAAGTCAACAGTAGGCTCTATGTTTCGGCTTAGGCAAAGCACCTCGAATGTAATTACTTTATTCAATCCTAAAGGAACTAGCTGGGAGATGTGCACCTTAAAATGTTTAACCGCTAAAAGGAATGAGGAAAAGGGTATCCTAACACCTGAGAAGTCAAAAATCCTAGTGTATATAACAATCGCATCGTCTGGAAGGTCCGACATTTGAAAGTCGGCATCGGGAAAACGAGGATTTAAGTCTAAGGGAATTTTGTATCTGGTTATCAACTTGTCAAGATCGGTCTTTCTTAACTTAGAGGTATGAATATGCATATCTCGCTTAGCCATAACAAAATAAATAGGAGTTAACGAATACTTCCGATCGAAACAAACAACCCCTCACCTCTGGACGAGTCAACAATCCGGATGAAACAACTCCCCTGGATCAAATCTTTTAGCGTACTCTACAAAAAAAAAAAAAAAAAAAAAAAAAAAAAAAAAAAAAAAAAAAAAACGGTATGCGTTAATAATTCATGCTCGTTTATTTCATTCATTTAATGATGAGATATATACGAATCGAGTTATTTCCGAGAATCACATACGAATTGAGCAAATGATGAGATATACACTTCATTCATCAAATTGTTGATTTTCTAATTGTGGTGGTGACACCTAAAGCACAAAGATAAAGTAAGCACTAGCCATATTTACTTGTGATGGGTCTAAGGGCACAAGGCTATTCCAAAGTGTGCTTACCATCAGCTATCTAATGATGGTCCTCCACGTACAAACTTAATTTTTTATCTCCAAAATTTTGTCATCCTCCACATATCCTCCACGTAGTTATTTAGTCATGGGTTTAAATATGACCGAAAAATCTATTTCTTCTTCATGACCAATTAGCTAGCAGAAGTATATATGTACACTATGCATTATTTATGTATCAAGCATAAAGGAGGTGCATCATGCCAATCCCTAAAATAAGGTGACTCTAATAAGGTCCCTATGAATATCAAATCATTGGCAAAATAAAACAAAGTTTTACTATAACAGCATGTGAATTCGTATATATGAGGGATATCTTAAGAGTGGTTTAACTACTCCGATAAAGACAAGGCTGACTCTTCTTTATTTTGGATCACGTGGGGTGAAACTAGATAAAAGGTTTAAAATTGCTCAGAGAGTGGTCTTAATTAACAGGTCAAACACCATTGTATATCAAATAACAAGTTACACAAGTCAAGTGTTTTGTACGAGGGAGGGAGTTAGTCGCGAGAAGTGTGTACCTCTGATCGAGACACCTCGTCCTCACCTAAGGATGATAGAACCTTCGATTGAGACACCTCGTCCTCACCTAAGGATGATAGAACCTTCGATTGAGACACCTCGTCCTCACCTAAGGATGATAAAACCTTCGCATGAGACAGCTCATCCCCACCTAAGGATGAGAAACCTCTTGATGAGACGACTCTTCCCAACCTCCTGATGAGCCGACTCTTCCCAACCTCAAAACCTTTTCTTGAGGTGAGTATAGCCAAACACCTCACCCCAAAATACCGATCGAGGTTAAAGAGTAAACACTAACCAAGACACCTCCGAGTGAGGTAGCTCTTCCCCACCTTCGATCGAGACACCTCTGGTTGAGTCACAACACACTAGTCGAACCCACAAACTTCGATTGAAATAAAATAATGATTAAGAACTAGTCGGAACCTCTGGACAAGACCTCAGATGAGATATCTGGTCGAGACCAAGCTCCACTTGAAACTATTGGTTAACTTGTTTTGTCTTTGTAGAGAAAGGTGTAACAAAAAAGTGAAGGAGATATGTGCTCCAACCTTGTAAACAAACAGTTAAAAATTCACTGATGGGCCCTCATAAGTAAAACTCCAAATGGGCCATCAGGCTCTACAATTACAGCTAAGGAAGAGCCAATGGGTTTTGGAAATAAACATCCAAAATCTACGGTAAGATAAAAAAATAAATAAATAAATAAATAAAATAAAATAAAAAGTTTGGTAAAACAAACAAAAAATGAGGAAGTAAATAGGTGGTGAAAAATAGTATTTATACTACTTGGTAAATACAAAGCCTAGATAAGGTGGGCCTGGTTAGCCCATAACACAATAGTCACTTGGCCCAAGTATGATGACAGTCACATAAAGCCAAGAAAGGATTGCATCGGCATATCAAACTCTTATATATTTTTATTTTTTATTTTTTGCACGATTTTGGTGCTGTAGAAATAACTCTAAGAATATATACGAGCATGCCTGAGAAGGTATTGTCAATTACCGAACGAGTAATTCGAACGATCAGACAAACTTTTCTTTAAGTCTAGTACCAACTCTTTAGCAATATATTGATACTAGACTGGGGAGACATGATGAGGTATGTCCTCCTCCGGATACTCCAGAGGAGACAATCATAATTAACTCCAAACTTTGATAAGTTAAAACCACTCCATAATGAGGCACTGTCTGCTCAGGTGAGCTGTCTGCTCAGGAGAGCTGCCTGCTCAGTGGAGCAATGCCTACATCAGAGCTAGTACACTGGCCATCAGAGATAGTACACTGGCAACTGACATATGTAGTACAAATAGCACAGACGCTTGGTCCACAAACTAACATGGAGACAACTTTGACCCCGAAGACCAAGCCTGGTGCTTATCAGCGCTTTATGTGCTGCACCTAGAAGACAACTTAGCTTCCACAAGGTTTTGTCATGGAGCTAATCACAGGTATTATAAAAGGAACTATTCACACACATGAAGGGGGATCCTACACACACACACACTCTGATACAGCTTCTCTCTACTATACTCTTACTTCTTACTTACCATTTATCATTTATCATTTATCACTTATCACTCACTTATACCAAGTACTCATTCTCACGCCTAAGCTTGGTCCCGGACTAAAAACCCGGGGCGAGCTAACGGTGTTCTCTCTTATTTCAGCCTACAAGAAGAAGGAGCTGCCGCGGAGTCTCCTGAAGCTTAGGGCTGAAGAGCATCTACGAACATTTGCTCAAACATATGTAAATGTGAGTAACATGGCTGTTACTGTAGTATTTTGAAAAAATATCATTGGCACAATATATGAACAAACTTTTTGCGACATCATGTTATTACTAGGGGTGTTCAAAAAATCATAGAAACTGATGAACCGAGCCGAACCTCTCAATCCGAAACCAAAAAAACCTGAAATCGAAACCGAAAAAAACCGAAACCGAAAAAACTCGTTTGTCACGGTTTGGTTTCGATTTTTATTTTTTCATATCCACGGGTAATCGAACCGAACCGTTCTTAATACATGAAGGTTTTTTTAACTAAATATTCAAATAAATGTACAAGTATTAATTATACTATTACACTAATTTTATTGTGTAACACCTTTTTTGCTCCTAATGTAAACATTTCTAAACATCTCTGAGTGAAAGTTGATAAATGTGATCGTAATCTATAAACGTCGAATAACTATTATTTTGTTAATTGATTATGTATGATATTTGAATGCAATTATTCTAACGATATAACTTTTATATGACTATTATTTATTAAATATCATTTAATTTTACTAAAATGACATTTTACGTTCTAGAACATGTTTTTGTTTATATGGTTAAATTCCATTAAACATCTAAAATGGTTAACCGTGACCTGAACCGCGGGTAACCGCTCATTTCGGTTACCCACCTAGCAAGGTCGGTTTCTGGTAGTAAAATTAATTACCCGCCCCGCGATGGATAGTTTAAATCTTTCAACTAATTGAACCGAACCGCCCCACGAACACCCCTAGTTATTACAGTTACTAATCAAAGAGCAGAAAACAATTACGGCAATACCAGTGGTACAAGTAATTGAAGACCGCCTACAGTTGAAGGTAAGTAAATTCATTAGTTCCTATTTCATTGGTTTGTTACATTCTGGGTATAATTATACATGCTATCATTTACCATTGCATACAACGCCGTTTAGGGCGGTCCAAAAACGATGCACTTCGGGTTCCTTTTTTTCTTCTTTGTTGTACATGACTGCCTTTAATTTATATGTAACAACAAGCCATTGTAAGTTGATGCGACCGAGAGGATTCTTGCGGCAAGAACCAAGTTGACAAGGTGAGATGCTGGAGAGAGGAAATGACTTTGTTAGGCCTTCATTTGGAGTTTTTATGTTTTTAATGCATATGTGTTGTTTTAAAGGTTATTTTGCTTTTTGCAAAGTTGTACCAACAAACACAACATTGTGTTCTTCTTTGCATAATCATCTCATGCACAAACAACCTACAGATGCACATATCTTGGTATGCAATTAGATATATACTAATTTCTTGCAATAAAGTTGTTGCAATGTAACGGTGTCGCAACATATATCTTGGTCCGCAATGTCATATTACAACAAAAACGAATGTCGAAAAGTCCTATCGCAACGTGGCGGGTGCAATCTTCCTTGTTGTAGTATATTGTGATAGATTTATATAAGTTATAATGTTATATGATTGGCGGGTCAAAGCTAGTTCAGTTGACTTGTTTTGGTAAAGTAAGTGTTGGAGTAAAGATATTAAAAATACTAACAGGGTACCCGTGCGATGCGGCGGCGGGTACCCTGTCACTAAATTTTATGGCGAGCAAACATTTTTTATTTATACGTTTTTCTAACAATAGCTTTAGGTATTTTGATTTTCGGTAAACTACGTATTTTAATTTATTACAATTTTTTTAGAATAAATGTACGGATGCCAAGAATTTCATGTCATACTTCAACTCTTTAATCATTGACAATGTTTTTTATTATACAATTGCAATAATAAATATTTAGTAAGTAACGATTTTTCGTTGTTTAAAATGACTATATGATTTTTTATAAAGTTATTTCAAGATACCCGCCGCCGCAAAACGCGGGTATCTGTTAGTAGCAAAAATTCAGCTTGCCCTTTCAAAATTGGGACTAATCAATAAAATGTAACCAACTTTTTCTTTTTATGATAACCAATAACGTCCAACACAACTTTCTTACACAGAAATGTATAAAACAGATGAAAACGTATAAAGACGGACGAAACCATATAAAAGCGGATAAAAACTAAGAAAATGCATGAAAACGGGCGAAAACGATAAAACTGCGTAGAAAATATTTTCTTTAAGAAATCCAAAATTTGAGTTAATTAGTAACGGTCGTTAGTATAAAGGACTAACGTTGCAAACGATCGTTTGGTTAATGGACTAACGTTGCCACTTGACGATTGTCTCCTAATGGAGAATATAACGACATTTAGCGATAAGGACTGACAGCGTGCAATATGTAAACCACAAGGATCAAAAAAGCAAAAAAAAATAGATCAGGGACTACGGTAGTGATTTGGAGCAAACCACAGGGACGAACGGTGTAATTTACTCTAAAATAAATATTTTACAATAATATATATATATATATATATATATATATATATATATATATATATATATATATATATATATATATATATAATTGAGATCAAATGAGATTTCTGTAAAAATGAGAACCACCAAAATCTCACAAATGACACTCAACTTAAAAGAAAATAAAAACATAATTAATTACAACTAAAATTGTTAAAGATTTGATGGGTTTTCTTATAAAAATTGACGTAAACTAAGTGATACACTTTGATTCACTGTGTAATGTGTATCAAGGTTTAGTATTGTGATTAAATTTTTAGTGGTTGTTGTGTATTAGGTGTATCAATTTATGTATAAGAAATTAGTTTTTTGAGATTTTAATGTATATGTATCAAAAATTTAATTGTGTATCAGTAATCCGTTTTTCATGTATGAGTTGGTTATTAGTCGATTTAATGTTAACTTGTATTAATATATAATATTTTGGTGCATCTTTGCTAAAATGGTTATGTATCAATGTTTTAATGGTATTTTAGAATAGTTCTCATTTTTACAACTTTAAGAAAGTTCTCACATTATCCTTCCCCTATACATATATATATATATATATATATATATATATATATATATATATATATATATATATATATATATATATATATATATATATATATATATATAGTGTTCGGTTCATGAGAAAAGTGCATTTCGGTAGAAAAGTGAGAAAATAACTGTAATGCACTAAAATTTTTAACTGTGATGCACCAATTTTTATTTTAGTGCATCACAGTTATTTTCTCACTTTTCTACCGGAATACACTTTTCTCTAGAACCTTACC
Source organism: Artemisia argyi (assembly GCA_030686995.1). Lineage (NCBI taxonomy): Eukaryota > Viridiplantae > Streptophyta > Magnoliopsida > Asterales > Asteraceae > Artemisia > Artemisia argyi. The sequence goes on from CM060709.1 coordinate 108,376,125, forward strand.
ATATATATATATATATATATATATATATATATATATATATATATATATATATATATATATATATATATATATATATATATATATATATATATATATATATATATATATGTTGATACAAAAGTTTGGGTTTCTGTTCTCGTACCAATTAGATCTTAATGCTTGAGAACTGCGCACTAAGAAAGCAAACAAACACCGTTAGGCTTATCGTGGGACTGTTTCCCACGATTATCCTCCGGCGTGACAGTAAGTAATCGGTTTTAGGGTATATTGAAGAGTTAGGGTTTTAGATCGTACCTCAATGAGAATTGTGATATTCTTTATATAGGCACGGAATCTTTGTATATTTCGTGCTCCTTACTCTTCGGCGTATCACGCTTATCCGGCTGTTGATCTTTATCCCATAAATAAAAGATCGTTATCTAGATCATAAATAATATATTTGGATTTGGGCTTTCATGAGCCCAAACCGTTAGCATGGTAGCCCAAATTATTATTATGATAGCCCACTCGTGATAGGCCTGAGTGTTAGTAATATCCCTTACTCGGGTTCGTGACCCGAGTTTGGACTATACGTCATCATGTCCCCCCAGTCTAGTATGCGCGGGGCGTAGCTGCGTATGCTAGACTATTAACAATAGTGGTAAGCGTGGCGGGGAAGCTTCTTGTATTTCCCGCCAAAAAGAATACACGGTGTATCTAGTCTTAAAAAGTCCCACGTATCCCTTGAAAAACGTGAAAATGCTTGTACCTATTGGTATTCTAGCCACACGATTAAGTTAGTGGGTGACACGTGTCAATCATCTATGGGCGTGGTAACCCTATATAAACCACCGCCACCTTTCACTGTGATTATCACAGTGAAAATTCTCAATTCCGCCATTGTTAAACCTTTTTCATAGCTATCCAGAAATCAACAACTTATTAGGTAACATCGGGTGCGTCTTTTATAACAATGGTTCTTCAATTAACCAAGATTGCATCCGATATAACCGAGGATGAACTACGTCAGTTCACCTCGGATTATTATATCCCATTCACATTGCATCCGGAAGTTTCGGATGCGGATGCGTCTATAGCGGACTTCCTCAAAGGGAAGGTGGGGGTATACACGCGTTTTTTGGAATTCGCGAACCAACATGTGCCCATTTCTCTTTTTCTTTGCGATATTCTAAGCTTCTATCGTCTTCACATTTCTCAGCTGCACTGCATAGGTGCAGCAAAAATAACTAATTTTGAAGTGAATTGTCGCCTATTGGCGATTAACCCCAACATTCACTAATTCCGCGCCTTTTACTACACGTCGTGGTCAAATGGGTGGGTATCCTTTTCCAAGCGCGCAAGGCGCTTGCAGTGCTACACGGAAAAGTTAGACGCCCTAAGGAATTAGAGGGAAAAGTTCTTTTGGGTCGATAAGGCCTTTTTCCCGTGGGAATTTGAGTTCTATTCTCAAAGGTCCTTACCGAAGGATGAGCGCTCACTCCCTGGTTCATATAGCGCAGCGGATGCGGATACTATAAATACCAACCGCATCCCTATCAGTGCGTACCCTGACGAGTTCCTGGTGCATATGGGCATCAGTCGTAACTACTTCCAACCAGAGACGGAAGTGCCAACATTCTTGTACGAGGATGGTCGGGGTGTGATAACACGTAAATTATACATGTTTTTAGGTGTGTTTTATGCATCATATTTGGCCATATTTGTACGTATTTGTTACTTAATCATGGAAAAGTGTTTGTACAAGCAAATGTAGCCAAAAACAGGAAAAATTGATGAAAAGATGAAGAAATGAAGTGAAGGTGCACAATTGGAGATTTTCGAGAAGGAATCAAGTGAAGAATCACACAAGGACTCAAGGATTTGATAGATTCAAGATTTCTACGTTCATATGTCAAGATAATATCAAGTTCTATGAAAGGAATTAGCACAAAAGTGGAAGAGAATGCATGCGACGAAGAATAACAAAGAAAAAGTCAAAAATTGTATACAGGTTCAATCCAACCGATCGGTTGGAGCCCGCAACCGATTTGGTTTGATGCAATACCGATCGGTTTGATGGTGACTGTTTTTACAAGAATGCATTTAATGGCGTTTTTTACTCCTCATTATCATGGATGGCTAATCATTTCTCACTAATAACTTCTTAGGGAATGTTTTTACTTGAGAATTAAGTGATTGGAGGCTATTTAAGCACATCTAGGCTTGCAATCAAATGGTACCACAAAATCCTAAGTAATAACTTACACCAAGTTATTACTATCTTAATATTTTCTCACCCAAAAGGTTGCTACAGCAGTAAAAACGTCCAGGGAAGCTTTGAGTTAAAGTCTCAATAGTTTGGTTAAGTGTGTGGAGTTGTTTATTGTATTTGGTAGTCGATTGGAGGCGTGTGGTTGCTATAGTTCCACGGTTTTAGTTCTTGTAATTCTCAAGCTAGGTACACCTTGTTTCTTACAATGAATTCTTGTTACTTTGAATATAATGAATGTTTTGTTTATTACTTGTGTTTTAATATAATTGATATGGAGTGATTTGTTATATACTTGTATGAATGATGTAGTTAGTCATGGAGTATTCTTTACTTTAAAAAGGTGATGCATGAAAATTTTTCTTAATTTATGATTTTGTTGGGATAATATCTAATCTTGCTTAATTTGTTGATAAAAACATCTTTGGGGAATATTGGCCGAATGGGTTTTCTAATTGTTTTTATTTCAAAAAGTTAGTGCACGAATTAGTATGAGATATGGTGTGTGACGAGCATCATGTTTACTCTTTAAAATGGATTTGAGAAGATTTCATCACGAAATTAGGCCGAAAGGATTCGTAGGAATTCATAAGTAAAGAATTGCTTTTAAACAACATTGTGTTAATGAAATTATTATTCTAGTTGTCTTAGGCCAAAAAGAAGTAACTAGATGATTGAATTCTAGTAATGGTTTAACATGATAAACACCATTGATTGTTAGTCATTCATATAAAAGTGGTGCATCATAACAAGTTTACATCAAGCTTAACATAATACTCCAATTGATTGATTGTGGCATTTCACACAAGTATATGTTTTAGTTATATTGTTTCTTGAATAATTAAATTTCTGATAATAAGGATTGACAACCCTTTTATACAAACTAGTTTTCTAATACTTTGATCTATAAATCCCTTGGGACGATCTCGACTTACCCACCTTTACTAAAACGGACGAGTATACTTGCTCGTATGTGTTGAATAGTTAATTGGATAAGCGTGTTTATAAATTTTAAAACTTGTAGACACCGTGAGCACACATCAAGTTTTTAGCGCTGTTGCCGGGGATTTAATTAGATTTAATTAGATTTCTTAGTTTTTCAGTATGTTTTTCATAAAATTCGATTTGGTAAAAGTTAAAAAAAAAAAAAAAAAAAAAAAAAAAAAAAAAAGGTTTTTCGATCCAACCGAATGGTTGGTTAGCTCGGTAAAAATATTTTTTTTTCGTTTTTTGTTTTTTATTTTATGTTTATTGTTTTAATTATTAGTTTTTTAATGTTAATTAATTGGGTTATGAATAGTTTTAATTTTTTAGTTAATTTTCATTAATTAGAAGTTTTAATTAGTTTTATGATTGGTAATTAAAGTTTTAAATAAGTGGTTAATTAAGTTAACGAGATTAATTAGTTAGTTTAAGTTTAGGGTAATGAAAAGTTTTTAAAGTTTTTACTAATTAAGCTTTCTTTTAAGTTTTTAATTAAGATTTAATAATATAATAAATATAGTTTAAGTTAAATTAAGTCATTAGAATAAAAGTTATTTTTAATTAAATTTAAATTTTAAATATTAATTTAAAAAAAATATTTTTTTAAGGTTCAAAGAAACCGATCGGTTACAGCCTGTAACCGATCCGGTTAGTTTTCGTGTTTGATCCAACCGAACAGTTGGATGAGAAACCGAACGGTTTCTTGCCTCGGATTTAATTTTTAGTAATTTTTATTTTGAGTTGTTTTTGTGTTTTTATAGCTTTGGTTTGTTAATTTATTAGGTATTGTTTCATTTTAAGTTTATTTTGATTATGACTAACCCCAATGCTAATGATTTGGTTGTTTTGTTGATGGTTATGTTATAGTTAGTAATTTGCTTTAGTGAAATAAAGAGTTTAAGTCAAATTTTGGAGTACTTAAGGAACTTGGAGGATATGTTCAAAGATTCGGGCGATTCTTTGGAGAAATGGAAAGCATGTTGGAGAAAGCGAAAACGGATTTGGAAAATGGAGAAATAGTTGGGGAGAATGATGTTTGTTTGCCTAAAGAACCTAAGAAAAAGGTGGTTGTTTTCACAAGAGCTCCTTCTAAGAAGTATGATGCCCCACACATGAGGTATTCTACACCTTGTGCGGTGGAGGGGATCAAGACTTGGGATGTGGAACTTAATATGGAGTATGGGGACAACTATATAACGGAGGATGTTCTAGGCAAGCTTTGTTTTGTTCGTCTTGACTATGAGGATTATGGTAGAAAGAAGGTTAAGTATGTGAAAGTGAACATTCACGGACACATTTTTAAGGTTGACTTTGTTGTTCTTGATTATTGCAATTCTGATGAACCAGAGGTTGTTTTTGGTAGGGAATTTCTTGTGACTACCAAGTGCACGGTGGACTTTGCACTTAGTGAGTTAAGGATTAATATAACTGATTTGGAGGAAGAACAAGAAGTGGATGTTATGATAACAGAGTTATGTGAAGGTATGGAAAAGAAAAACGAAGGAAAGGAAGAGGTTTGTAAGATGGGAAAAGCGAATAGGAAGAAAGCACCACTAAACAAACTTACCCAACCCTCCAACCCAAAAGTAACTAATTCCACATCATCATCATCATCACTACCTAGTACACCGCCAAATTCACAAAAAGAAGCGATATTGGAGAATTTAGAAGAAAAGATTCATGAACTCATGGAGAAGAAACCGGTTATTGAGGTTTTGAATGATTACATGACCTATAGGAAGAAGTTGGATTCGGTCATGATGGCAAGGTCAAGGTTGGAAGATACAACATTTGATGAAGTTGAAAGAGAGAGGATAGTAGAAAATGGGCTTCCTAAGAAGAAGAGTGACCTAGGAAACTTTGTCTTACCAATTAAAGTGAACGGGACTACTCCAATGTATGCGTTGGCCGACACGGGGTCAAGTGTTAGTGTGATGCCTTATCCGTTGTACCAAAGGTTAGGACTTTGTAACCCACAACCTAACCAATCAAACCTTACAACGGAGGATAATTCGAAAGCTAAGGCTATAGGAGAAGTTAAGAATGTACGTGTTCAAATTGGCTACCAAGCATTTTTTTTGTGATTTTCTTGTGCTAAACATTCCGGTTGATAAGGAGTTACCAATTTTATTGGGAAGACCTTTCTTAAGAACATGTGGGGCAATAATAGATATGGGGCATGGAACCATGACCATTAATGATGGAATTCTTAAGCATACTTATTATCCTAAGCCTAGGAGAGGAAAGAGAGATAGTATTGATGAATAAGTAGAGGATTACTTTGGTTGTTTTGAAGTTGGAAGAGATGAAGAGGGAAGGCCAAAGTATGGGCCATTGACACCTAGTTTCTTTGACATTGAGGATCAATTGAGGGAAATGATGAGAATGACTTATGTGTATCCGGCGGATGGAGATACATTTGTGGATCTTTCTTGGGAAAGAGCTTTAAGCATATATGAAGATGTTTATCGTGAGTCGTGTCTAGAATTCTTTTCTATGTTCTATTTTGAAAGGAAAGTTTATGATCTTATGAGGGAAGTTTGCATTTGGTTTAGACTATGTGGAGTTGAGCATGCTTATACTTTGCGACAATTTGCGGTTTATTTGGGTTTGTACGAGCAAGATGAGATAAATCATAGGTTGTTTGAGACACACTTCTTGGGGTTAACAAGGTTTCATCATAGGTATGATGGTATTTTGGAATATTTGAATCGAGTTGGTGATCCAAGTTGCTCTAGGAAGAATGCATCTAGAATTAGGAACCCGTTGATGAAGATTTTGCAAAAGTTAATTACTTGGGGAGTTTTGCATAGGACGGGTGGTTGTGATAAGTGTAACAATCCAGATTTATGGGTGATGAAATTGCTTGAGGAGGACTAGAATGGCAATGCGGCTTGGATTATAGCTGAGTATCTTTCTAGGAGAGCACCAGGGATCAAGGAAAGGAGTGACATTTGTGGAGGTCATTATGTGACCATTTTGGCAAGAAATTTGGGTTATTTTGTAGATGAAGAGTTGGCTAAATGTTCGGAGCCAAAGGAGAGTGAGACTTGGGATGATAAAGGTTTTGGTAAGGCGTTGAATAAGAGAACCAAGACGTTAGGAGAATGGACTGAGCCTAACATTGAGATGCCACAACAACAATTCCAACAACAACCACACATGGGAGGTATCTATGGACATGCTCCGGGTAGTTTTGATTCGGGGTGGGGAGATTGGCATAGTGAGTTGAATGATATAGAGCATAGGGATGTATGGAGAGATTCGATGTTGATGAGACAAAACTATAACTACAATTATTCCATGCCGATGATCCAACACATTGCACGTGAGAACAGCTATGAGGTACCACTTTATGTGCCACCTAACATTCCTCCCTACCCAATTCCTTATGAGCCATATCCTGGTCCGTATCCATACCCCTATCCTGGTTATTCACTATTTCCCGAACCGTATCCGGCTTATGGTAGAGTTCCTAACGTGGGAGGTACGCATGTTGGAGGAACAAGTTTTGATGTTGGAGGATCATCTCGTGGTGGGCAGAAGAAACGAAGAGTTGAAGAAGAGGATGATGAAGAGGAGAGCGAGGATGAGTTTATCAACCCCGACATGGATTATGATGATGACGAGTGATTGTCATGTGGTTTATGGTTGATTTCAAAAACAATTATGTGTGTTGAATAACTTCTATTTCTTTCTTTAACTATTTCTTTTAGGATTAATAACGTACTATGTTAACATTTGGTTTGTTTTTAGTATTTGTGTTTGTGTTTTTGTTTGCTTGGTTTCGTATTTGTTTGCAGTTTTCGCAGGGGTGACATTACCGAAGCTTATAGTTGATCAATATGTGGAGTCGGAGAACTCATTTGCTTTGTTGTGATCAAATATGCATATCGCGTATTTTTACCCCGGTAGTTTCTATTTTACTAAAATTTTCTCATTTCCTTTACTTTGAAGTTATTTTTATTACATTGAGTACAATGCAAAACTTAAGTGTGGGGGAGGGAAGAAAATAGGAAAAATAGGTTTATTTTTTATTTCTTTTTAGGATTTATTGAGAATTCATGTAACCAGGATTCGTTCGCCCTTGAAAATCTAGTTGTTGAACACTTGAGTTAATTTTAAAGTTAATTTTAAATAAAATTGTTTTAATGGTAAAAATAAGGGTATTTGAAAATTTTTGGAGCTTAATCAAGTTATTTAGAGCAAATTCATTTTGGAATTGATGACATTTACTAGTACATGTTATAGTATTCATCTTAAATTGTGAGGATTTAAGCCTTTTTGTATAAAGTATTTCTTATGCTATATATTCTTGCTATGAGTGTGCCGGTGATTGTGTTGATTCTAGAACTTGTACTTGTTATGCATTACGGTTAAAATCACTTTCGAGTGGTAAAACATATTCAAATGATAAGAGGCAACTTAGGATTTACACCAAAAAGCCTTCCATTTACAAAATATTTTTTGCTAACCACATCGGTTAGTTATCCTCGTATTTGGAACCCATTTGTTAGCATTTATCTTTAATGCTAGATACCCTTAATTACACCCTTCGATCCAATCTTTTTCTTTTGTTACATCCAGAAAAATACAAAAATATTTTACATTTTAAACCTTAGCCTAAACCCTTGTCAAAGTCTAAACGGTGGGTTGCTAGTTGCTTGGTATGTTGGATTGTTTTTTATGATTATTAGTTAGCCACACTTTATCATTCGTGTGTGCCATTCCAACAAAGATGAAGATTGATCACCTTTTGTTTTGTATTTTTTGTGGTGATGCTTATGCGAAGTGTGGGGGATTTGTGATGTTGAAAAAAAAAATAAATAAAAAATAAGTCATCGCAACTATAAGATGACAATTATAGCCAATGTGCTATGCTATGTATGGAGATGGAATAAGAAAGTTATGTGATATTTTGTTAGCCAATGTACTAAGAATGAAGAATATTATTATGGCGAATCGATATATCAACATACGAAGAGTTCATAAAGGAGGAGAATGATCGTAACTATAATCATTTTTGGGTTTGAGGATTGTTCGGTAACTAGCAACAATGGGATTTAGACTTGATTTTGTTTTTCTTTTATAACCAATTAAATATTTCCCATGCCTTATCCCTACCTTTTTGGCTTTTTAAAAATATCAAGTGCATGAAAATTTTAGTGACTATCCATATTTTTGGTAATGGAATGACGCGCCAGCGATCTAGAGAATGTTTTGGTGACCATCCGTTATGCAAATGACGCGCCAGTGATCCAAGGTATAATCTAGAGACCATCCGTTATTACTTACTAAAAATACGTGCCAGTGATCAATTTGATTCTTGTATGAGATGTTTGAACATTATCCAGGTACAACCCATTAAGCCTCATGTTACAACCCAATAAAAGTCCTCTTTGATGTTTTGTTTTGTTGTTTAGATACTTGTACAAGCTTATGGTAAGAAACATGAATCATGACTGAGCAATGAGTGTTTTACCAATCAAATTACCTTTGAGTGATGAGTGAATTCAAATTATCCTTCGTGAGGTGCTTAGTTATGTTATCATGCTTTACACTTATTAATGCTCCATATAATTTTCGCATTAAAAATTGACAATTAACCTTAGGGATGATTGTTAGATTTTTGGAAACATAAATAAATCGCACCATTGAGATTATTTTTCTTCTAGACTTGCTCAAGGACAAGCAAAACTCAAGTGTGGGGGATTTGATAACACGTAAATTATACATGTTTTTAGGTGTGTTTTATGCATCATATTTGGCCATATTTGTACGTATTTGTTACTTAATCATGGAAAAGTGTTTGTACAAGCAAATGTAGCCAAAAACAGGAAAAAGTGATGAAAAGATGAAGAAATGAAGTGAAGGTGCACAATTGGAGATTTTCGAGAAGGAATCAAGTGAAGAATCACACAAGGACTCAAGGATTTGATAGATTCAAGATTTCTACATTCCTATGTCAAGATAATATCAAGTTCTATGAAAGGAATTAGCGCGAAAGTGGAAGAGAATGCATGCGACGAAGAATAACAAAGAAAAAGTCAAAAATTGTATACAGGTTCAATCCAACCGATCGGTTAGAGCCCGCAACCGATTCGGTTGGATGCAATACCGATCGGTTGGATGGTGACTGTTTTTACAAGAATGCATTTAATGGCATTTTTTACTCCTCATTATCATGGATGGCTGATCATTTCTCACTAATAACTTCTTAGGGAACGTTTTTACTTGAGAATTAAGTGATTGGAGGCTATTTAAGCACATCTAGGCTTGCAACCAAATGGTAACACAAAATCCTAAGTAATAACTTACACCAAGTTATTACTATCTTAATATTTTCTCACCCAAAAGGTTGCTACAGCAGTAAAAACGTCCAGGGAAGCTTTGAGTTAAAGTCTCAATAGTTTGGTTAAGTGTGTGGAGTTGTTTATTGTATTTGGTAGTCGATTGGAGGCGTGTGGTTGCTATAGTTCCACGGTTTTAGTTCTTGTAATTCTCAAGCTAGGTACACCTTGTTTCTTACAATGAATTCTTGTTACTTTGAATATAATGAATGTTTTGTTTATTACTTGTGTTTTAATATAATGGATATGGAGTGATTTGGTATATACTTGTGTGAATGATGTAGTTAGTCATGGAGTATTCTTTACTATAAAAAGGTGATGCATGAAAATTTTTCTTAATTTATGATTTTGTTGGGATAATATCCAATCTTGCTTAATTTGTTGATAAAAGCATCTTTGGGGAATATTGCCCGAAAGGGTTTTCTAAATGTTTTTATTCCAAAAAGTTAGTGCACGAATTAGTATGAGATATGGTGTGTGACGAGCATCATGTTTACTCTTTAAAATGGATTTGAGAAGATTTCATCACGAAATTAAGCCGAAAGGATTCGTAGGAATTCGTAAGTAAAGAATTGCTTTTAAACAACATTGTGTTAATGGAATTATTATTCTAGTTGTCTTAGGCCGAAAGGAAGTAACTAGATGATTGAATTCTAGTAATGGTTTAACATGATAAACACCATTGATTGTTAGTCATTCATATAAAAGTTGTGCATCATAACAAGTTTACATCAAGCTTAACATGAATACTCCAATTGATTGATTGTGGCATTTCACACAAGTATATGTTTTAGTTATATTGTTTCTTGAATAATTGAATTTTCAATAATAAGGATTGACAACCCTTTTATACAAACTAGTTTTCTAATACTTTGATCTATAAATCCCTTGGGACGATCTCGACTTACCCACCTTTACTAAAACGGACGAGTATACTTGCTCGTATGTGTTGAATAGTTAATCGGATAAGCGTGTTTATAAATTTTAAAACTTGTACACACCGTGAGCACACATCAGGGTGGGTGCTTGTCCTTCATTCTGTTTGTCTTGATATTGTAAGCGCTCCTTTCTTTGTATTGCTTTTTTAATCGTTGTTTTTTGTGTATGTTTTGCTGCGCAGAGATGGACCTGTTCAGTGTAGTGCACTTGGAGAAGCCCAAACTGGTGACAGTAGGAGTGCGCCCTCTGAGAGAAGGCGAGATGCCAGTTATGGCAGCTACCGCGGGGCGCACTATGGAGCTTGATCAAGGGGAGCATGAGGATTCTCCCCCAGCGGCTTTATAAGTCACTCCAGTGCAGAGTGTTCCCCAATCTAGGGAAGAGTCTCCAGTAGCGGCTGAATCGCACACTAATTCATCAAATAGTGTGCAGATCCTTGAGCCAGAGGAGACTAGCCAAGGCATGAAGCGTAAGGGAGTGTCTGGTGGTTATGGCGCTGGCACCTCCAAAAGGAGATGCCATCTTATTGCTGACGAGAAGTCATCCGCAGAGGAGGATGCGTCCGCCACTGGTGCGGAAAAAGATGTTCTCAAGTCTCCTCCCCCCATGTAAGTAATGTAACTAACGCTGTTATCGCTTCAATTCCTTTACCGTCTTTAATATTAGAGTATGACCTTGAACTGTTTGTTGTATGCGCAGTGTTGAAGATATTGGGGATGCTGCTGCTTCTGCGCAAAAGTCGCCACCCAGGGCGAGTTTTGTGCCATCTGATGAGCCCTCGCAGAAGAGCAATGAGACTGAGCCAAGGGCGCTGGGGAGCGTATCCATTGGTTCCTTGGTGGAGAAGCTAGACCTTGCTGCTGCGCAGCAGGCCAAATTGGTCGCTCAGCTGAAGGCTAGCTATTCTGGTGAGAGCAGCCGTCTTACGCAGAAGGATGAATAAATCACGCTTCTGAAGGCGCAGCTGGCTAGTGCTCAGGCGGAAGTAGGGTCAACCAGCGTGTACGATGGGAAGCTTGCTGATGAGAAAATGCCGTTGCTTGCTCAAGTTAATCAGGAGTTTGCTGCCTTTGATCAGTACAAGTCCAATTGCATGTAGGGGTGAAGTACTTGGAGCAGCACAGGAGCAAGCATTTTGCTCAATTGGATGAGTTCCGTAAGGCTATGGAGGTTGCCTTAGAGAGGCAGGAGGGTAAGCTGCGCAAACTGAGCATCGAGTACGAGAAGAGCTATACCTTCATTTGGTGTCTGCTATTGCTGAGCGCAGGTATTGTTGATTTCTTTACCAACTGTTTGCATTTAATTCCCTTGAAATTATTTTCTTCTAATGCATGTGTTGTTGTTTTCTTAGGTGGTTGATCAGTCACGGTCTTCGCTTGGCTGCTATGGGCACGCTGGAGTCCCCAGAGATTCTTGAGGCTTTTGGGGATGTCGTGAAGTATGCCTTGACACGAGGCAAGGCTGAAGCCGTAGAAGAGCTACACAAGGGGAAGATGCTGACTGTATCCCCCGTAGAGGTGCCAGGGTATGCTGGATATGGCTATGCAGAGCTGGTTGTGGCCATGGAAAAGATGAAGATCTTCGAGTTCCCCCACATCGCCCAACTGGAGCGTGACCAGGATTACCCTATTAATGTGATCATGCAGGGGTTAACTCTAGCGAGGCACATAGCGGAGGATGCCGAGGCGCAGCCTGACTTCTTTTTTATGCCGGATGAGTCGCAGCTACAGGTGCCCGTGTTTGCGCGCCCATGTGATATGTTGAACCCTTTCGCCCTAGAGAAAGAAGTATCCCTGAAGAAGTACTTGGAAGCTCATGCTACTAGACTTGCAAGGAAGAAGGGCGTAAAAGGGAAGGAAATCTTGTACGGTGTTGGTGCAGCGCATCTTCCGAGGTCTGATGGAATTCCTGTCAGCGTGCCGACAGTGTCGCAGGAAGATAGTAGCATGTCGAGAAGGCTTGAGGAGGCTGGGCATGTAGCGTCCACTGCTAGTAGTTCAAGTCATAGGCACGCTCGCAGTATGTAGACTGCTATAGATTCATCTTTTTGTTGTACATTTTGAATCTGTAACTTGTGCAAACCCGTAGTTGGTGAATAATAATATTAGTTTTTGGACGCATGTTTGTATCATCTTGTACTTAGATTATTTGTCTTTTCGTGAAAGACTTTTCAAGGGTCAAATTGTAACCAAAACGTACTTCGGAAAAATTGTATTAAGTCCGTAACTTCATACATATATGTGAATAAAAAGAATTCATAAGTACATGGTGTAACTTGCAGCGTGCTGCAAATACCATATCAAGGAACCAAGAGTCTTGGCTCCTAAATTGCTAAACGTGCACAGTGTGCGTTGTTGCGTATCCTTCATGGGATGCGCATTAAACTTACTTCAACGTCTTGAGAGCAAGGTGTTTAGCAAGGATGCGTGATCCAATGTTGATGGGTTTGCAACCCTCTTACTCAACGAGTTATTTATTAGGTTTACTCATCCTTTCTTCCATCGTGGGTCTTAATAAATGCATGCACGACATGTAGGCAAAGAAATAAAGTAACAATATTGAGACATAAATAAGATGTAAGCAATAAAGTTAAATGTGTCGCGGAGTTAGCTAGAAACCACGATGTTTTATTAATTCTTGCAAGTTTTTGAAAATGAAAGACAATTTCCTAAACAAAAGATAATGTAAATACACGGACATTTATTAGGCACTTACTAAAGTACACGGACATTTATTTTGAAAATGAAAGACAATTTCCTAAACAAAAGATAATGTCTGTGCGTGGGCCGTAGCCTTTCCTAAAGATAGCATCTCTTGAGATTGCAAATATTTCAAGTGCGTGCTAGCATGGCCATCCATATCACACAGCTTGTATGCGCCTCTGCCTAATGCTTTTGTGACCTCGTAGGGTCCTTCCCATTTTGGTCCAAGCTTTCCCGTATCTTCTGCGTGGCTGATTGGCTTCAAACGGTCAACCTAAATTGACCAGGTGATGGTCAACCATAATAGTCAAACAGCCTAGAAGTCAATCTCCGCGGAAGTATAGGGTTTCCCCGGGTCATTATGTCCCGATGAGGTGTGATGGTAATCAAACGGGTTTGTGATCGGGTGAATTTGGACGGGAAAGGGTAGATAAGGGTTTTGAATGATTACGCTAAGGAAATACAAATGAAAACGATTTAAACAAACTATATTAACAATAACGTGAAACCTATTTAACCTAAAACGTAATCTAAAAACTTAAAATCAGAGTTTGCTTATAAATAAGCAGAAAAATAAGCCAAAAGGGCTTATATAGAAGCTATCACTTTTTTTTATTTTTGGTTTTTCTTTATTTTACAAACTACTTTTACTAACGTGACCTAAATTTAAAAACGTAAAAATTTATTAAATAAAGCGCGAGTGCGCGAAATAAACGTGAATTTTATGCTACGCTAACCCTACGGACATAAAAATTACATTTCTGCGATCCTAATGATAAAATAAAATTTTTTGAAAAAAGAAAATATTTTTTTAGACTTTTTATTTAATTTTTATTAATTAAAAACTATTTAAACTTATTTAAACTATTTAAACTAATTTAAATATAATAAATACTAAATGAAAAGTAGAAATTGTAAAACTTATTCTATAAATTACTTATTCTACCAAAAACTTAGAAAAAATATAAAAACTCCTAAACACTTATAAATAAGCAGTACAATGATTTATTTTTGACTTTTTTAATTAAAACTAATAAAACTAAAACTAATTATTATAAATAGTAAATAAGCAATATAAAATCTGGAAAAATTATGATAAGTGCTATGTAGGAGCAGGAAACTAGGAAAAATAAGAGGAGGGGGAATAGTACGGATAAGCAGTTGAATAAGCTGAAACAGCTTATTATAACAAAATGGGAAATTGAGGGTTAAAAGGAATTGGGTGCAAGGTATTAATGAAAAAAGACCCTAGGGCAGTTGGTTGTGTGTGGTTGTGTTGTGCATGTATGCTATCTGATTGACCCAGGTTCGAGCCTTGCTCACCACATTTTTTTGCAATTATTTTATTTTTCACATTTTCTTTTTGCAGAATACTAACAACAAATTTTTAGTAACATTTAGAAAAGTGAGTTTTGCAGAAAAGCTTTGATAAGCTTGGAATAAGCTTATATGATCCAACAGTAATGGGTTATGACACTAAGTGAATTTTTCTTTTGAATTGATCAGTCCACTCAAATAAGCCAAAAGCTTAATTAAGCTTCAACAAGCACTGTAGCAACAACAACATAAACAACAAAAACAATATAAATAGGAACAACAACAAGATCAATCAACAAGACAACAAAATCAACAAGCTCAGTTGATCAAACAGAAGTAGTAAGCAAAAAAGTGCCAAAGAGGGGCTAAATAAGCTATCTAAAGTCTTAGAAAAGCTACACTAATGGGAAAAAGAAACAGGAAACAAAGGGGAAACCTAATAAGCACTATAGGGAACAGAAATAAGCACTTGGAATACCTAAAATATACTACAAGCTAATCCCAAAACCTGGACTGCTAAGGGACTAAAACAGGCCTGGTGGGGCAAATACAGGGCTAAAAACAAGCAGGCAAACTAGCATGAGAGGTCATACAAGGAGCACATCTATAAAGATAGTATAGCTAGCTACCTAAAGCAACAAGAATCACAAAAAAAGATCAGGAATTGACCAAGATAGGGGACCTAGAAAAATGGGTCAAAAATCAAAAACTAGGTGTAGGGTATTAGCAGACCTGGGGGCTCACTTCAAGGGCTCTAAAAGTGGTAAAAGAAAATTTATAAAAATAAGATAAAAATAAAGATTTCAAGATAAGCTGGAAAATAAGTTGTAAAATGAATTTTAGACCTAAACTCCTAATAATTAGTAAATTAAAAATGGTGGATTGAAAGGGTTTGAGGCTGATGCAGCAGGGCTGCAAATGGGTCTAAATGGAACTTTTTTTTGGTTTGATTGACCGCTAAAGTCCAAGACCAGGCATGGAACTCTTGAGAAAGCAAATCTAAACTAAGATAAATCAAGAACAACAACAGTAATACACCTAAATCTAAACCTACCTAGTTTGCTAATGTGCAACAGTTAACAATGGACTACTTGGAAAAATTCTACCTAAATACCTAACAACTATTAGAAAATGAGTATCTCAACTATTTTACTACCTAACAGTCTTAAACAAACCTAAACCAAACTTCCTTTTTGTTTAACACAACTTTGACACTACAATTACAATCTGATCCAAACACCCCCATAATTTCAGAAAATGGGTCCTTGTGGACCAAAATTGAAATTTGAGCCATGGTTTATGAACACAGAAACCACAATAGTTCCAAAATTACTAATAAAGCAAGCATGAGTCTAGAGTAAGCAGTTGAAAATGAACATTAAGCAAAATGGGCTTAAGGCTATAACTCACAGTTAATATGCAATTTAATAAAAACTTGCTCAACTTGCAAAAACTAAACTAAAACATATAATGGGCAACAAGAAACTTGAATAAGCCAAGATAAACACAGAATAAGCAGTAATAAGCATAAGCTAATGCTATAGTGATTTAAAAAAAAACATGAACTTTTATTGATTTTTTTTTTAAAAGAGTTTACAATCTAAGATAAAAAGCTACAATACTTTAGAATTAAACCTAATTCTACCCTACATTATCTACTTCCTACTACCTTATAAATGGCATACAAACAACCTATTTATACTAAATTGAAATTAGGGTTTCACTTGGATGCTTCACTTGTCACTTTCCCATCTCTCTTAGAGCCCTTAGATTGGCTTCAAATGATCCTAGCCATTTGTTTTTGTTTTGGCGGAAAAAGGGAGCAAATTGCAATTTGGCTTTTAGCCTTTGACAGAGGGGGAGGGTTTTGGTGTTTTGTGGTGGAAAGGTAATGTAGGGTGGCTGGTATTGAGTGTGGCAGGAGAGGGAGTGGGAGTGTAATGATAGTGTTGGCAATGACAGGTGTATCAGGGTTAGGGATAAAAAGGGAGGTGAGGTGGAGGTTTGACCCTGGCGTTGACTGGGGTTGAGTATTAAACAACCAGGGGTGGGAGTTGGGCTTGTGTTTGGGCCACAGGGAAATGGGGAAAGGGTGTTGAGTGTGGGCTTTTTATTTTGGGCTTGGGAAATGAGGTGGTAAATGGTATTAAAGGGATCTGTTTGGTTAGTTTTACACAAGGACTATTTTTGTAATTTCATGAAAGGTGAAGGGCTGTAAATGTAACATTCCCAAAAGTTATCAAAAGGACCATACATGTCATAAATAAATAATACAAGGGTAAAATATGATAATTTTCAATTTTAAAATACCCGAGGACTAAATTTGCCATTTTTGAAACTTGAGGGGTAAAAATTGCCATTTTGTGAAAACTTTCATCCAGGGACTAAAAATGAACAAATTTGATTTCCCAAAGACTAAAGTTGACTTTTCTTTCATTTTAAACCTTCAGGGACTAGTTTTGACAATTTTTGAAGGTTGAGGGACTGAAATTGCCAATTATGCAAACTTTGTTCGTTTTTCATTTGTTTTTAAACATTTTGCATCTAAAACATATAAAACACAATTCCTGGAATAATTTCTGTATTTTGATGCATTTTTGAGTGTTTTTGGATGTTTTTGCAGTTCAGATAAGACAAAAAATGATGAGTATTTACACACTCATCAGTGGCTTGCATCATTGGCACGGTACCCAAAGTCTCCTGGCCTGAATGAAATATTTCTGACTTTTGCATCATAGTACCCCTTCATCTTTGACTTGGCTCTTGCCTCACATATAGTTGCACGCTCGTGCCTTTCTTCCAATAGATCCAAATCTATACGTCGTTCGTTGTCATTGGTTGTAACATTGACTTCCGCCGTACGAATAGTTGGCATTCCAATTTCGGCTGGGATGACGGCTTCTGTCCCATAAACAAGAGAGAATGGTGTATCTCCAGTGCTGACTTTGATTGTCGTGCGGTGCGGCCATAAAACATGCGACAATTCTTCCACCAATCTTCCTTTATGTTTGTCAAGACGCGCTTTTATTCCTTCTCCCAGGCTACGGTTCGCGCGCTCAACCAGACCATTGGTTTGTGGGTGTTTATGACGCGAAGTGTTGTGTGATATTTAGCTGCGCGCACCAGTCTTTGAACGGATTATCACAGAATTGTTTTCCGTTATCCAAAATAATTTCTCCAGGTAGACCAAAGCGGCATACAATGTTTTCCCACACAAATCGTTTTACCTGAGATGGTTGCTACTGCCTTTGCTTCAATCTACTTGGTGAAGTAGTCTATAGCCACGATGAGAAACTTTAGTCCCCCTGCTGCGACAGGGAAAGGGCTTGCGATATCAATACCCCACTTATAGAATGGCCATGGTGAGGTGATAGGTGTCAGCTCTTGTTGTGGTCGGCGCGGGATAGGTCTGTAGACCTGGCAGTCGCTACATTTCTTTATCATGTCCCGCGCATCGCGGTGCATGGTAGGCCAGTAGTATCCTGACCGCAGGGCTCGAGCCACAACGGATCGTGGTCCTGAGTGCATACTGCATGAACCAGCGTGGATCTCTCAGAGTACATAATCTGCCTGAAGAGGTCCAACGCACCGAAGCCATGGTTGTAGGAATGAACGCCGATATAGGATACCATCTCGAAGTTCGAACCTCTGCATTGTGCGTCGTATCCGTCGAGCGTCCATCTGTTCCTGGGGTAATGTCCCCTTGCTTATGAATTCAATGATAGGTTTCATCCAAGTAGGATCATGTTCTTCTATCACCGTGGATATCTCCATCTCTGAGATGGATTTGTTCTTCAAGGTCTCCAACAATACCTGTTTTGACAGGTGCGCAAAGCTTGTAGTTGCAATTTTGCTTAATGCATCTGCTTTCCTGTTTTCTCCTCTAGGAACTTGTTTGATGGTGAACCTGTCAAATCCCTGGATTAGGGACTTGGTCTTGTCGAGGTATTCGACCATGTTATCCTCCTTAGCCACGTAGTTGCCCAACACATGATTGGCAACTAATCGAGAATCGACATTTGCTTCTAGGTTGCGTACACCCATTTGAGTTGTAATGCGTAATCCAGCAAGTAGGGCTTCATATTCTGCCTCATTGTTTAATGCTGTGAATTCAAAACGTAGTGCGTAAGTGAATTCCATTCCTTCTGGGCTGGTGAGGATAAGGCTTGCGCCTAACCCATCCACGCACGAGGATCCGTCTGTAAATAGAACCCATGGTTCTTGTAGTTCTACCTCGCTTTTTGAAGGTGGAGTATCAGTTTCTGGTATCTCAATAATGAAGTCTGCTAATACATGCCCCTTAATCACAGTGCGTGGTCTATAAGAGACGTTATGCTCGCTCAATAACACACTTCACTTTTGTAGCCGCCCCGATGCGTCGGGTTTATAGATAACTTGTTTGATAGGTTGGTCCGTGATCACTGCTATTGGGTGTGCTTGAAAGTATCTGTGCAGTCTTTTAGCTGCGAATACTAAGGCTAGGACCAGCTTTTCCATAGCTGTATAGTTAGTCTCTGTCTTCTTGAGTGCCTGGCTTACAAAGTATACTGGTGTTTGAACGGAGTTCCTATCTGTCAATAGCACCGCGTTGACTGCTCCATGAGTTGCGGACAAGTACATGATCAATTCTTCCCCTGGTCGGGGTGCGACAAGTTTAGGGAGTGCTGTTATATGTTGTTTAAGCTGTTGAAAAGCTTCTTCCGCTTCCGCAGTCAATCGAAAATCTTCCTTTTTTGTACACTTCGTGATTATTTTAAAGAGAGGGAGTGACTTATCCGTTGATTTGGACAAGAATCGATTTAGCCCAGCTAATTTTCCATTTAATGATTGGACCTTTTTCAATGTACGTGGTGAAGGGAGTTGGATGACAGCTTTTGTTTTTTTCTGGGCAGGGCTTAATGCCATCAAGCTCTATTAAATATCCGAGAAACATGCCTTCTGTAGCGCCAAAAGTGCATTTCTTGGGATTTAACTTCATGTTGATCCTTCCTAGTGTTTTGAATGTTTCCTCAATGTCACACACCAATTCTTCTTCGGTGTGACTCTTTATGACAAGGTCATCAACATAAACCTCCAGGTTGCGACCCACTTGTTTCTCGAACGCGTTGTCCACCAACCGCTTGTATGTTGCTCCCGCATTATTCAAGCCAAAGGGCATTTTTGTGTAGCAGTAGACCCCTTGACTTGTGTGGAAGGCTGTTTTCTCTTCGTCTTCCTCAGCCATCTGAATTTGGTGGTACCCTTTGTATGCATCTAGGAAGCATTTAAAGGGGTATCCGCACAAAGATTCTACCTTCCAGTCTATCTCTGGTAGCGGGTAACAGTCTTGTGGACATGCTTTGTTGAGATCGGTGACGTCCACGCACATTCTCCAGCTGCCATCGCTCTTTTTTACTATCACTGGATTGGAAAGCCAGTCATGGTTGTGGAAAACTAGAAGGGGAGGTTGAATAGTTTTACGTCTTTTAGATTTTATTATGAAAACTTAGTTTAGTTTTAGAAACTTGTTTGCTTTTCAAACTTTGATTTGATCTTATGTGAACCCAAATCTTGAACAATATGAACGACTATATCTAAGTATGAACAATAATAATAATGTAAACTAAGTATGTGAAATCAACACATGCATAATATAAACAATTATAGCTATATACGAGAGATAAGTAAGTAAACGTTTATTTTATAATCCTTAGTTATATTATGTATGAAAACTATACTTGATCGAAATGATCAATTATATGTATGTTACCTTTTTAGTTTGATTGTAAAAACTTTGTTTTGTGAATGAAACTTTTGTTTGATCTTTAAGTAAAATCAATACTAGCACTATATGAGCAACTATATATATACGTCTACGTCTACAAAAGTAATAGCGATATAAGCAAGATAATAAGTAAGATATGGAAAGATCTAACCGCGAGACAAAGGATTTATAGTGGTTCGGCTACAAGGACACATTCCTTGCCCTACTCCACTCCTCGAGTCACCTACTCGAGAGTTTTCTTCACTATGTCAACAAGCTCCCTTATGGCGGAGAAAACCTTACACACCAATATACACACCACAACTTCGTCACAACTTATTCACACCTTCTACACAACTTCTTCACACCTAGTCACTACTTAATCACAACACTACTTCTTCACACCTATCAATCTTCACAACTATCTACTTCACAACAATCTACTTCACAACTATCTACTTCCCAACTATCTTCTTCACAACTATCTACTTCCCAACTTCTCTACTTCACAACTATCTACTACACAATCTCTCTATCTACACACCTTGCTAATCTATTTTTTATCAAGTATTCACAACTAGTTACACAAAGAAATAGATATAATGGATGATGCTCTAACAACTTGGATGTGGAGGTCACAACAAGTTGTAATACTTCTTCTCTTGGTAGATTGAAATATTCTTCTTTTGCACTTGAAAGGTTGAGGCTTGGATCACTTGGAACAAAGATTAATGTATATATATATGATCAAAGGATTTTAGAGAATAGAAATGAGATCTAGAACAGAAAGTTTTTGGGTGTAAAAGGTGAGAAAAATCTGTGGAATGAACCAGTATTTAAAGGGGAGAAAGTACTGTCTGGGAGCGTGGCCGGTCCCCTTAAATCATGGCCGGTCCCCTTAATTTTAAGGGGACCGCCCCTTATAATTAAGGGGGCCACCCAGCTGTAACGGCCAGAAAACTTATCTTTTTCTGGGAAAGTTAATCTAGTGAAATTTTAACTATTTTTGGTTAAAATTTTGAATTCATATATTTATTATGATTTAAACATATTCTTTTATTTCTAAAAATGATTTTGTAAAAGATATAAAATGTTTTGTGACATTTTATAAAAAGTCTAGTGTTTAGGAAAATTATTCCTTTAATCATAGAATGCAATAAACACTTTGTTTATTATACCTTAAGTGATTTGGATGTAAAGAGAATATTTATCACTAAATACTTGTTTACGTGATAATTTTTAGCTCAATGGGTTTACGTTTTGTGATTATCAAAACATAGAGATATCGATAAATGTTAATAATGTTTTTAGGCATTATTTTTAGCTCAATGGGTTTACGTCTTTTAGATTTTATTCTGAAAACTTAGTTTAGTTTTAAAAACTTGTTTGCTTTTAAAACTTTGATTCGATCTTATGTGAACTCAAATCTTGAGCAATATGAACAACTATATCTAAGTATGAACAATAATAATAATGTAAACTAAGTATGTGAAATCAACGCATGCATAATATAAAAAATTATAGTTATATACGAGAGATAAGTAAGTAAACGTTTATTTTATAATCCTTAGTTATATTATGTATGAAAACTATACTTGATCGAAATGATCAATTATATGTATGTTACCTTTTTAGTTTGATTGTAAAAACTTTGTTTTGTGAATGAAACTTTTGTTTGATCTTTAAGTAAAATCAATACTAGCACTATATGAGCAACTATATATATACGTCTACGTCTACAAACGTAATAGCGATATAAGCAAGATAATAAGTAAGATATGGAAAGATCTAACCACGAGACAAAGGATTTATAGTGGTTCGGCTACAAGGACACCTTCCTTGCCCTACTCCACTCCTCGAGTCACCTACTCTAGAGTTTTCTTCACTATGTCAACAAGCTCCCTTATGGTGGAGAAAACCTTACACACCAATATACACACCACAACTTCGTCACAACTTATTCGCACCTTCTACACAACTTCTTCACACCTAGTCACTACTTAATCACAACACTACTTCTTCACACCTATCAATCTTCACAACTATCTACTTCACAACAATTTTCTTCACAACTATCTACTTCCCAACTATCTTCTTCACAACTATCTACTTCCCAACTTCTCTACTTCACAACTATCTATTACACAATCTCTCTACCTACACACCTTGCTAATCTATTTTCTATCAAGTATTCACAACTAGTTACATAAAGAAATAGATATAATGGATGATCCTCTAACAACTTGGATGTGGAGGTCACAACAAGTTGTAATACTTCTTCTCTTGGTAGATTGAAGTATTCTTCTTTTGCACTTGAAAGGTTGAGGCTTGGATCACTTTGAAACAAAGATTAATGTATATATGATCATAGGATTTTAGAGAATAGAAATGAGATCTAGAACAGAAAGTTTTGGGGTGCAAAAGGTGAGAAAAATCTGTGGAATGAACCAGTATTTAAATGGGAGAAAGTACTGTTTGGGAGCGTGGCCGGTCCCCTTAATTCATGGCCGGTCCCCTTAATTTTAAGGGGACCGCCCCTTATAATTAAGGGGACCGCCCAGCTGTAACGGCCAGAAAACTTATCTTTTTCTGGGAAAAGTTTATCTAGTGAAATTTTAACTATTTTTGGTTAAAAATTTGAATTCATATATTTATTATGATTTAAACATATTCTTTTATTTCCAAAAATGATTTTGTAAAAGATATAAAATGTTTTGTGACATTTTATAAAAAGTCCAGTGTTTAAGAAAATTGTTCCTTTGATCATAGAATGCAATAAACACTTTGTTTATTCATACCTTAAGTGATTTGGATGTAAAGAGAATATTTATCACTAAATACTTGTTTATGTGATAATTTTTAGCTCAATGGGTTTACATTTTGTGATTATCAAAACATAGAGATATCGATAAATGTTAATAATGTTTTTAGGCATTATTTTTAGCTCAATGGGTTTACGTTTTGTGATTATCAAAACATAGAGATATCGATAAATGTTAATAATGTTTTTAGGCATTATTTATATCAACAATGGTAATAGACCTCCCGCATGATGCATGCGTCTACCAGTTTGTGCACTTCCTCTAAAATAGCTTTTGCGCGTTCTAGAGCTTGGCCGCGCTTTTTCTGTCTTATTGGAGGGTATCCTTGTCGGATTTTCAGCTTGTGCTCTGTAGTCGATCGCGGTACACCAGTCATGCGCTTTGGTTCCCATGCAAAGATGTGTAGATTTCTTTGCAAGAGTGTGTACACAGCTGCTTTGCCTTTGTCAGACAACGATCCTCCAATTGATATCTCCTGATCTGGATAGTCAGGGTGGATTGCGACCTTCAGGTTTGCCAATTTAGGTGTGTGCTGCTCTGGAGTGCGTGGGGTCTCACTTGTCGCTGTGTTGCATTCTTTAGGTGACGCGGTGGTATTGTAGAGGGTGATAATGCCTCCTTCTACTGGGAATTTAAGCATCCCATGTGCTGTGGACGGTACCGCGCGCATGACTGATATTTCTGGTCTTCCAATAATGCCATTATATGTCAAAGGAGACCTGATTACCATAAAGTTCATCCAGGCTATCGTAGAGTGTTGCTCATTACCAACGACCGCAAGTAATCGTAATTGCCCCATGGGCCATATCTTCTCTCATGTGAAACCAGTCAGTGACGTAGTGGCTGGAATTAGCTGACTTCGTATATCAGGTCGCAACCTTTTGAGGCAATTTTCATACATGATATCTGCCGACGCTCCCCCATCGACATACATGCGGTAGATATCGTGACCCCTTGTATGTATCTCAATGGTGAGCGGTTCCACAACTGCGTTGTCCGCAGTCAGAGTAGGGAAAGAGATTTCGCTCCCATAGGAAAACTTCTGGCTGAGTTTTTGCCTTGTATTTCACTGCCATGATTGTATCATATATATGGTGTCAGCCTTGTCTTTCGGTGTCTCTTTCTTTCCCCCATTCTTCTGTTTGTCCTTCCCCTCTTTGATGTTTTTAACAAGGTGATCCATTTTTCCTTCTTTCACTAATTTGTCAATAAGTTTGCGCAATTGGACACATTCGTTGGTGGTGTGGCCCTTTTGTCCATGGTATTCACAGTATCCACTTCCTACGCGCCGATCCTCTGGGGTGCGCATTGGTGGAGGTTTCGGGAAGTTTGCTCCTTTTGTCGCAAATATCTCCCTTGGGGTCTTCATGAGTTGAGTGTATTTGTCGTTATCCCGTCCGCTTCCCTGATTGCGGTAGTTCTTGCTGCGGCTGCTACCCTGGTCATTGGATTGTCTCCTAGGTTGTTCTTGTGACCTATAGTTTGAGTAGCCTTTTTTGCTATCCGCAGCAACTGCTTCTCCTTGGATAAAAGACCTGGTGCGCTTCATCAGTTCATCAAAGGTTTGGGGAACCTTATCATTCAGTCTCCTTATTAGCTCTAGGTTATTGATCCCATTCATGAACCCTGAGATCTTTAGCACTTCAAGACACGCCTTGACGTGTATGCATTCATCCTTAGAGCGCTCCACATAAGCGCTTGTGGATTCCCCTTGGCGCTGTTTTACTCTGGCAAGTTCGACAGGGTTCTTGCCGCACCTCTTTCTTTGAGTGAAGTTCAAATGGAATGCTTTTCGCAACTCTTCAAACCCGTTTATGCTTCTTCGTGGAAGCTTGCTAAACCAAGTTCGTGCATTCCCTACTAACGTTGAGTTAAACATATGACACCACACAGGTTGTGGCCAATTTTTGATAGTAGCAGCCGATTCAAAAAATTTTAGGTGGCCATCAAGATCACCCGTCCCCTCATATGTTTTAACATTGGCGGGCGTGCGCCTTCTCTTGTCATCCGAATAATCGCTGTTGCGCCGCGTGAATGCGTCAACTTTTTGGCGACGCCAAGGAAGAGATATATCTTCGTCTTCTTCCTCACGATGTCTTCCCCTTGACTTCCAGTATCCTGTTTCTTTATCCTCATTGTCCGAGGAGTCGCTTGAGGAGGAGTTGCCCCTTTTGCGGCGCTTGCGCCGTTTTTCCTCGGAGTCCGAGCTTGGGGGGCTTTCACTTGGGGAAGTCCGTCTCCCAAGTCTATCATGAATTCTTCTACTACCAGACCTTGAAGAGCTCTCGCTTGGTGAGCGTTGTCGTCCAAGTCTATCCTGCATCCTACGGTTACCAAGTCTAGCGTAGACATTGGTACGCCTTCCATTGGCTTCATACTCCTCCGAGTATTGTGAATCAGATGCTGCACCGTCTATAGCTCTCCTTCTAACTCTATCGAACACTGGATGTCGGCGGCTATCCTTTTCACGCCCCTCCTTCCGATAGCGCGATGGGGATGCTTCGTACTCGGGGCCAAAGTTGAGCCGGGCTTGCAGGCTCTGACTTGACCTTCTCCTTGCTTCCTCTTGCATGAGGGTAGTTAACGTTTCGTAATTCTGGGACACAAAATTGCTTAGCGTTAGCTCAGGCGCGTCCTCCTTTAGCACGAGGATATCTGTTTCCACATTAGGTCCCCTGTCACGATTAGGCGCGCATGGCGGCATAGTAGTGTCCACGATGGGTGCCGTTTGGTGGGGAGTGGTGAAGAGAGTACGCTGTAGATCTTCCAAGCTAGGGGCCACCGTAGTGGCCTGGGTAGTCCCTGTGGGCAATTCTACTGTTGAGAGGATCAAACTTGGGCCTGATTCTTGGTGACTGGGCGCACTGGTTGTTTCAGAGGCCTGCCTAGAGGTCGAATCTTGATGTTTCCTCCTCTGGGGGTCACCGTGTGTTTTTTCCAACTGCGGAGTCCGCTGGCTTGAGTTTTTATGCTTCGTCATTCTAGTTCTTAGTGTAGTGTCCCACGGATGGCACCACTTGTTGATACAAAAGTTGGGCGTTTCTTGTTTGGGTTCATGTTCTCGTACCAATTAGATATTAATGCTTGAGACCTGAGCACTAAGAAAGCAAACAAACACCGTTAGGCTTATCGTGGGATTGTTTCCCACGATTATCCTCCGACGGGAGAGTAAGTAATCGGTTTTAGGGTATATTGAAGAGTTAGGGTTTTAGATCGTACCTCAATGAGAATTGTGATATTCTTTATATAGGCACGAAATCTTTGTAGATTTCGTGCTCCTTACTCTTCGGCGTATCGCGCTTATCCGGTTGTTGATCTTTATCTCATAAATAAAAGATCATTATTTAGATCATAAATAATATATTTGGGTTTGGGCTTTCATGAGCCCAAATCATTATTATGATAGCCCACTCGTGATGGGTTTGAGTGTTAGTAATATCCTTTACTCGGGTTCGTGACCCGAGTATTGACTATACGTCATCATTTATATATATATATATATATATATATATATATTACTCTAACAAAAAGCTCACAAAGTCACTTCAAAATAAACACGCGGAATCCATACCCTATTTTGCCTTAACAATTGTAAGAGTTTGGATGGCATAACAAAAACTAAAATAAACGTGTTGCATGACAGCGAAGAAGTATCAACTTTTGTGGTGGTGTTAATTAATAATTTATGAAAGACAAAATATATAAAACGATGGAAGAAAGAAGGCAGAAGAGAAGGGAACATGTCGACGTGCATTGAGCCCTGTGCTAATTGTCCTCCGCCGTACCCTTTTCCTACTTTTTCCTCTTTTTCTCTTTTTTCCTCTTTTTCTTCCATTAGTTACACAACAACCCTTATAAGTTTATCTTTCATATTCGTGTTCCCTTGACTAATTGTTTTTCTAATTTTTACCTTTGTCTCTCTAACAGACTAACAGTCATAAACAACCATTAACAAATTAGTATGACTAGCAGGATACCTAAATGTTGCGACAGCGAATACTCTGTAATTAAAAATTCCGGCAATTAATACTTTTTAATTATATGCTTTTCATGACAAAAAAAAATGTAAACAGTATTATGAAGTTAATAAGTACTCAACCATCGTTTTTTACGATAATAAATGTAATAAGAGACGTTTGGTAAATTTAAGTTTTAACTTATTCCAAATTAATTTATCTTATTCTAAGGACGAATCATGTTTTGTCTGTCATACTACAATCGATTGCAAGGTTGTGCTAGACAACAGGGGTGTTATTCGGATTGATCCGATCGGGTTTGGGTCAATTCGGATCACGGCTCAAAAAAGTTATATCTAAACCCGACCTTGTTTAGAACTCGGGTCACTCACGTTAGGTCAATTCGAGTCGGGTCAACTCGGGTTCGGATCTAGACCGTTTAAAAGTGATGCAATTTTGGTGTTTAAACTTGAAATACATAAAAAATAGAAAGAAAAAAAATCAAATTTGGTCACTCGGGTTGACCGGAACCCGACCTTGTTTAGAACTCTATTGACCCGACCTGAATAGCCATATCCGCGTTCGGGTTCTAGTCGGGTCGACTTTTATGACACCCCTACTTGACAATAAGCTTTAGAATATCTTTTATAATAAAGTAATTTATAAAATAAGTTTTGTTGTTACACATTATGAGCTCTTATAAGCTCAAGTTGATTGAAAAGAGTTTAATAAAATTAGTAGAGTTTATAATTAGTCAAATTACATTAAATACTTTTGAAAATGTAATAAGCTATATATAAACACGTAAAAATAAAAAAAATACACACAAATTTATTTTGATATTAACATTAGGTAGTGGCATCACCACGCGTGGTGGAAATGAACTTGGGTTAGTTTAGTGGTGCAGACCACATAAGACGGGGCATTACAGAAGGCCTCGTCACCCATGGTGGCCACCCTCCACACGTTGGATTTTGGGTTGGTTCGGTGGTGCAAACCATCTAACGAAAAGCCAACCTTTTTATTATTTATTTATTTCTGTTTGTGTGTGTATGGTAATTGTAGGGTGGTTTGGTGGTGACCGCTATGCCTTAAAGGTAGTGTTAAGGTAGTGTGTTAAAAAGTTGATGTGATAATAAGGTAGAGCTGGTGGTTAAGTGACCATTACACAAAACCTAACGAAAGCACCCTTTCTCTTTGGGGGTTGATTTGCACACCACATTTTTTTATACTTTCACTACATTCTGTGCATTACATTGTTATACGGTGTGTTATACAACTTGTACAAAATGGCGTTTTTTATTAAAAAATTTGGTGTGCAAATCAACCATCTTTCTCTTTTTGTTTGTGAGTGTGTGGGGAGTATATTGTGGAGAGTGTTTATATTTAGTATGATATTTTTATTTGTTTGGTAAGTTGGTCACCACTACGGTTGTTAGCTGGTGTGCTGAAAAGCTAATGTGACGATGATGTGGAGGTGATAAGAAGATGACTATCACCCGACCTTATTTCAAAATTAGATAGAGGTGAAACTGTAACGAAGCTTATATTATAAACGGAAAGTTAGTGTTTGTATTTTCATATTTGTGTTTGGAATAGGTTAAAACTTAACTTAATGTTGTAAAATAACATCAAATTAAATTCATGTGTATTTTTCATTTTTACATGTTTATTAGCTTATTACATATTCAAAAATATTTAATGTAATTTGATTAACTATAAACTTTATTAATTATTTTAAACTCGTTTCAATTAACTTGAGCTTATAAAAGCTCATAATGTATAATAACAAAACTTATTTTATAAGCTACTTTATTATAAAAGATGTTATAAATCATGTTGTCAAGGTATGAGAGACAAAATATAGTTCGTCCTTAGAATAACATAAATTACTTTGGTGTTTATACTAAATGTGTTTCATTTAAGGGTTGTTTGCCTATGCTTTTTGAAAAAGTGTGTTTAGGATGAAGTTAGGAATAAAAGCTTAGGGCTAACCTTTGTATTCATAATATTACGTGCAAATAGAATAACAAAGTGTCATATCTGAAAGTTCTATTTATTTATGGCCCGTGATATATTGACCCTCCTATATTTTTATCCCAACCCCCCCCCCCCCCCCCCCCCCTCCCTTATTTTTTTTTAATTTTTTTTTTTTGATTTTTTTTAGTTTTATTTTTATTTTTATAATTTTGTTTATATCAATAACACAACCCTTATTTATATGCTATAGAATGTGGACATATGGTCATGGCCATGATTGCGATTCATAAATGATATTGTATGCTTTCAAAGTATGGAAAAAGAATATTCAAATATTGTATGATTCAACCTAAAACCACAATAAGTAAGAACTTACTCATATCATCAATTAGTAAGTAAGAATTTGATTCTCAGTTTTATGCTGAAGGGGCTCCTAAAAATGCAAATAATATAAATTCTACTGTGTATGTTAGTGGATGATTTGAAAGAAGCAAAATTGTCAAAAACTCATAATTTCATCAATTACCAATGGGCCTAGTAGTATAATATACTTCGTATATGAATACAAATTATTGGATTTGGGGCCTATTTGTGTTTCAAATGCTAAAGTTTCAAGCATTTCTTTGAATTCTTTCTACATAAATGTGATCATCAATCTGCCATAGGTATATTTGTTGCTTCATTGAAATAAAAGATTAACGAGTTTGTAGCTTATCGATTTCCATTGGTATGAGACGATCCACGACCCAAGTTGTGATTTCAAGTCTCATCTAAGACAATTGTGTGAAATATTTTCAATGTATCAAGTGTAAGTATGATAGTTTAACTCTCAAAAAAAAAAAAAAAAAAAAAAAAAAAATCATTGAAATCAAAGAGTACCTCCAACTTGTAGTTTAAATAGGTCACGGTTATGTTGGTTACTATTTTATGAATCGCCCTTTTGATCGTATAAGATGCCAAGTTGTGATTGTATGATCACATTTTCGTTCGTGTGATTGTATGATCACATGTTCGTATGTTGATATGTTTTAAACGTTAGCCGATAGCTTTTTTCTTCTGCCAAATTTAGATACATGTTTGTTCATCATCAACATCTTTATTACACATCTTGTCTATGTTACAACTTGAACCCTCAACATACTGGTTAGCATTAGATCACCTTGATAATCATGTTTCACCAAGTTCTAAATTGTTCATAAATCATTACTTCCTACCTGATATCATCTTGAATCCATGACTTAAGAACCTTAGGCCTTTCATGTACTTTTACTTAAGCAACTTGACATCTTATAATGATAATTATCGTCATATTATTACTAGGTTTCTATTGTTCATTATCACAATGTGTATCACAACTCCATGTTCCATTCCAAATTTTACACTATCAACTTATCACAATGTTACATTGAGAATAGAACTATTTTCCTTATATGTTTTCATCGACTACGATCACCACCCACTCTCTCCATCTACCAATAAACCCGCACCGTCACTTCCACCATTAAACACAAGAGCAAAGGTTTATATAAACATAGACCCAAAATATATAAACAGAGATTTATGAGGAGACTGATATCATATAACCTCGTCCAAAATGGGATATAAGTCGATATTCATTAACAAAATCAGCTTTCACACTGGTTTTGATACATTGGCTACTAGGACCCTAAAGTGAGGTATAGTCATAATAGATATAACACCCGCAAACATATAGAAATGCATCTAAAGTAAATTTCTTGCTTTATATAAGTGCAATTTAAAAAGCTACAAACGTTAGAAAATTTCGATTTTTCTTAAACACTTGCTCTTGTGATTTCAACTTCTGCTACCGCTGTGTTAATGGCATCAATGACATTCATTTTTCCACCAATCGCAGCTTCATCCACAGGAGTCTGCTCATGTCTAAGTAACAAAAATGACAAACATTTAAATATCAAACACACAAATACCTGAAAAATGGTAAAGCTAATAGCAAATTCAGAAGTAACATACTTGTTTAGTCTTGATACATCTGCTCCAGCTATAATCAATATCTTAACAACCTAAAAGCAGGAAAGGATAGTGTAAGCTGTCAGTTGGTCACAACTGATTTTTGTTATAACAAAAAGAAATTAACAATCAACATTACCTCGATGTGCCCATTGAGGCAGGCCCAATGAAGAGGTGTGTTA
Organism: Artemisia argyi; assembly: GCA_030686995.1. Lineage (NCBI taxonomy): Eukaryota > Viridiplantae > Streptophyta > Magnoliopsida > Asterales > Asteraceae > Artemisia > Artemisia argyi. Next base: position 108,407,337 of record CM060709.1, read on the forward strand.
TCCTCAACATTACAAGCATTCACATCCTGCATTGACATTAGAAAGATTCATGGATTTTGCTGTAAATCACATTCAAGTCATCAAAGGCCACAAACTAGATGTCAAAGTTTCCTGTCTTCAACGACAGAAAGATAAGGTTCAAATTTCACAGATGTGGTCAATTTTGATGGTGTTTTTTTCTCATACCAGGCAATAGATTTTGGGGGCTCCCAAACAGGTGGAAATTTTCACAAAGTGTACTTTTTGTTTTAGATATATCTATTATATTATTTAGATTAATGTTGTAATAATAATGTTTGTGTAAGCATAACTAACAATCTAACATATAAACTATATATAAACAGCTGACAAGAAGTTTTAGCTGTCAACCCGTCCAGTTTAAGCCTATACTAAAATATGTCCAGTTTCAACACTACATGTTTTAAATAATACTCAACCTGCGTATCATGCCACCTCTAGTTAAGCTATCAAGCTCACATGACATGAAATTTAAGCACCCTTTAATGTCGACTGTGTATATATATGAAAATACAATTACAGTTTTGTCTCATGCAAATTGTAAGTATATATCAATTCATGATCACATGCCAACAACATAAAAGACCCAAAGTATAGTTTTATGTATGCGAATAAAGGCGAGATATGCGAACGAAAAAAAGAAAAAATAAAAATCATATTCATTATTATATACTACCATGCATTTATCTCATGGGATGGTTCCCTTACCACTTTATTGCTGATAAGATAGTTCACAATATCAACATTGCCATTTGCTGAAGCCATGTGAAGTGCTACAAAAATTGAAAACCAAAGAACAAGTCAGAAGAATACACCATATTAACATGTAGATAACCCACATTCAGTTTCGAGTGAGTCAAAGCAACCATGTCAATTACAAATCAATGTAACATAAAAGAACCAAATGCTTATATGAAATATTTAATTGCATAGACATATAACTAATTTTGCGCCCGTTTTTATTTCAGGTAATCAGCTTTAACTGCATCATAAACAAACCTAAAACTTTCAAGAAATTGGTTGAAGGTAATCTTGAATCTTAACATAAGGTAACCAGCATAAAAGAGCCTCTTGTTTCTTATTTTTTAGTTGTATATCTCAAATAATTGAAGTTATAGGAATTTATAAAAACACACTCGAGGCAAGAGGGTTGTTATCAAATTATATGAAAGTTTAAGCGTTTTTATCAAATAACTTGAATGTTGAGAGGGATTTTTCATACCTGTTTGTTACTTTTATAAAAAGTTAACCCTATAAGAATAAAAAAGAACATCGATGGAACAAGTAATGTCAGGTTAACATACCTGTTCGCCCTTCTGCGTCCTTGGAATCAAGGGAAACCCCAATGGCAGCCAAGCTTTTCACATCGTCAAGATCATTATATCTAGCAGCCTACTTAATAGAAAGCAAAATATCAGCTTGACTGGATTTATATTTTTAGCAGACATAGTATAAATAGAAATTAGTAACAAACACGCACATAGTAACTCAGAAGGCCATAGGGTATATTGTGAGTAGTTTAAAATAAAGATAATTCAAGTGTCGCCCTTAGAATATAATTTCCTGAATTTGCAAAGAACTTCCACCCTTACTTTTTTGATTATTTCAATAATGGTAACGCTTGATGTAGGTCTGTCATATATCAAGCAAGTACAATACTTTTTATGTACTTTCTCTGATACATGCTACTAACTGATGACATCAATATGGTTTTCAACCTAGCAATGATTCAATTTTTGTGACTATATAAGGTTGTTACAGATTCTAGGAATAATCCAAAAGGGATGTTGATATTTTAACTAGGTTTGTCTGGCTATTACAGCTCGTGATCCAAGATTGATATAACACAATGTATGCTGTAACTTATATGGTAATGGGCGCACATTAATTCACTCTAACCCGTCAGCCAACATACAGATCTAGTCGAGATGGAACCATGGCTTTTGATAATGGTGAGAAATAGGCAGGATGGATTCAGGTCAGAACGGGTAAATTTCTAAATTTTACGCTTCGAGTCTTTGATCTATCCATTTGATCCCTTGGACAAAAAAGCATAACCCGGTAAAGTAATAGGTTAGAAATTTTCCAGCTCTAACGTTCAACATCATTGCACTTCAGGTTTTGAGATATTGTGTGGTCCTCTAATTTCAAGCTTCGCTTTTTTCCTTAGTTATAAAGTATAGAGTAGGGGCCTACTTTTTTTTCTTTAAGAGTCTATGAACATGCTACTACTATACCCATACTAGTGTATTCAAAAAAGGAAATAGGTGGAAACATCTAAACAGTAGATTGTTTAGCTGCAATTATGTTGGTGACTTGGTGTCCTCGCAGGTTTCAAGTCTAGAAGTCACGATTGCTTTTACTTGTACATGAATGTGGCATTAGCATCTTTCAAGGAAGTGTTGGCATTGACAGATACATTAGGCGAGGACCACGGTTTGCTAAATGCCTAACGATCATTTTGCTAAATACTGACTCTTTGGAGATTTAGTTGGCATTTCTATAACTAAATCCTTCTTTAATACAGATAGTGAAAGAACAGATGATAACTAAAGTTTTCTTTAAAGCTAGAAAATGAGGTATATGTGATTATATATCACTCAATGACCATAACATTGAGGTAAAGTTCAATATACAGTTAATACTGTGTAAGTGAGTAACATTCCCCAAATTTTTATAATACTAGAAACATGATAACCTTTCAGCAATTGTAGTAATAAAATACATACAGTTTAGACGTAAGAAAGAGAACAAAAACAAACTTATTTAACAAAAACTTTAAAATAATTATAGAAAAATATTAATATAAACTTGGTGATATTCCACTACGATTTGAACCACACTTAATCCCAAACCGAAGAGGTAGTTTCGTAAAAAGCATAGCAAATGCTATTTCCCCATTAATGAGATTCTCGAGTCACTTGAAATTATGACATTAAATTTCATTTAATTAGTACATTGCATGATAAACTTGTAAGTCTATAATGACAATAGACCTGAAAATGTATTTATAATAAATTCCAGTCAAAGAATGACCCCTCTTAAAGTATGACTCTTATTCAAAGAAAAAGAGCAAATTCCATAAAGTGGCAACATACTTTGGGAATTATTCGTACAAGAACAAACTAGTTGGAACAACTCTGGGGTGGCGTAGAGGCAAAAGGCTTGTGACTATCATCACTCTCAAATGTGTGAGGGCTTAGGTTCAATTCATGCGTGCAAACAACCCTCCTGAAAACCCGGTTAGAATCTATGTGGCGGTGGGTTCAAATCCTGTGCATTAGTCGGCCAAAAGGTCTGAAACCATACCGACCAAAAAAGCAAAAAACAAACTAGGTAGCAGTAATTGAAGTTATTTTTTGCTAATATAGTCTAGAAAAGGGGTGTTTGTTTAAGCTTATATGTGGGCTTATGAGCTTATTTGTGTTTCGGCTTATATTTCATAAGCCCTGATTTTTCGGCTTATTTTGAGACTTGTGGGCATATATAATTTATTATGATATGATAAACTTATAAAAGCGCATAAATCTCAAAATAAGCCGGAAAATTGAGGTTTATAAAATATAAGCTGAAATCAAATAAGCTAATAAGCCCACATATAAGCTTAAAGAAAGTTACTTGGGTCCTATGTGAGCTAGTCAAACATGAAAACATAAAGGGTGTTTGAGATGAACCTAAAATCTTTTAGAAAATGGATTTGATAAGACACTTTCCAATATCTAGTTAAAGTAAATGGTTTAAGAAGCAAATGGGGTTGTTATATACCTCAAGCAAGGAGTCGACGTGTTCAGAGTCAGCAGCAATCGGGTTCTGTTCTGTTGTGTTTGCCTCCGCCCCCATTTTAACTTCCCACCACTGCTGTGTTTGTGTGTGTGTTGTTTTTTGAGAGAGAGAAATGACAAAAACAATCAAAACTGGGCCTCGTAAGTATTTGTAACATATTGGGTTGTATGAAATCAAACAATGAAGCCCAATCTCTTTTAGGGTGCGTTTGTTCAAGGATTTTGTCACGGCTTTTGGCGTTAAAATGTGTTGTTTTAGTCTCTCATTATTATTTTTTTTTATTTGTTTATTTATTTATTTTTGAAGTGAAAGTCTCTCATATTTGCTATCTTAAAAACCAATATAAAGCGGCTACTTTTTAAAATATCATGTCCTATCTAATGTTTAGTTTGGGTGAGCGCGGTTTCGGAACCGACCCAGAACCGCAAAAATCGAGAACCAAAATACTCATAATTTAGGAACCGAGAACCGGACCACAAAACATGTTTCGGTTCTGGTTCGGTTCTCGGGTCCGGTTCAGATATTTCGGATCTACCCGATTGGAACCGCAAATTTTAAAAACCCATGTTGTAAAGGAGGGCTTTGTCAGTTGGGGCTAAACTTTGTGTCGGTCCTTCATTCATTCTAAAGTTACAATGATTTTAAATGTAATGTGTGAAAGTAACTAGCTAGTAAGAGTGCATAAAAGTGTCTCATTATCATCACACTTGTTTTTGTCTGTAAAACCTTTTACGTGGTAAAATTATGTTACGCTTTCAAGTTTTAATGACAAGGTGTCTATTATTAAAAATTGCATTTTAATTGATCACACAAAAGAAATAACTGTAAAATAGAAACATGAAACTGCATAAATATACGAATAAAATTTATGATACAAATGTTTGCATATTAAATGAACAAAACTCTTATTAGATTGCAAATTTATACATTAACATGTCTTTAGGTCACTAGAATTAAATAAAAAATAACTGAGATTACACTATAGTTGAGTAGTATTTTACTATTTTTACCCTAACTCTGAACAATAATTACAACAATACTAAAATGTTAAATGGCCAAAAAAAGGTTACAAGACTACCAAATTGTGAAACTTTATACATGACAATTTTAACCAATGAAGTATATACCTTTACAGCTTTAATTTTACGCACTTGACAAATTTGGACATAGTAAGAACTAAGGCTGCCCACAGTAAGGAGGCTCATTCCCCTATTTTCCCTACCACGTCAGCTTTTCTCTCCAGCGACCTGCAGGCGATTGGGTGCTGTTGGGTTTTAAGGTGCTGCTAGTTGGTATGATACAACTGATCATTGTGTATATCGGAAAATACTATAAGTGTCAAACTACTACTAGTGAAGAAGATTCTACTGCTACAAGAATACTACTGCTGGAGTTAAAGATTGTGCTGCTAGAGTATATTATTCTATTGCTAAGGAGATAATATTGTATACGCATTTTTGTAATTATAGAAAAGATAATGTGCGTATAGAAAGCTATTGTAAACCATGTAGGACTCCTTAGTCTATAAAAGGGAATCCTAGGGTTAGAGTTTAGTACGTATCTTTGTTATTCACTTCAAGGTTTCTTGTAAACCCTAATTCTGTTGAGAATTCGTATTTAATATATTGAAGTGATTGTTGATAAACTGTTTGCATAAGTTCTTTTTAAGTTAAACACTATATTCCGCGTATTGTTTAAGTTTGTCTTCATTAAGTCAGCTTCTATAAGATCAACTGCTCAACTGGGATCAACAAGTGGTGTCAGAGCTTGTGATCTAGAAGCTGTGATCAAGAAGAGCCAGTGTTTACTCAGATATGTTCTTAACAACTACTAAAGACATGGGTGATGAAACACACATGGTTACTGCATCAAAGGTGCCTATGCTCAAGCAAGGAGAATATGAGATTTGGAAGATGAGGATGAGACAATACATCAGGATGATTGACTACAATATGTGGGATGTTGTTCTGAATGGTGATACTCTTCCAAAAACTGTTGATGGGAAACTTGTACCCATTAAGTCAGAGAAAGACAAGGTTACAAGAAAGTTAGAGATCAAGACTCACAGTATTCTCATGATGGGAATATCTAATGAGTTTCAGTTAGATTTTGAACACTGTGAAACTGCAAAAGGATCTAGTGGAGGCTGTTGAAACAAGATTTGGAGGTAATGATGCTACAAAGAAATCAAGGAAGAATCTCTTAAAGCATCAGTTTGAGAACTTCATTGCCTCAAGTGGAGAAAACCTTGATGGTACCTATAACAGGCTTCAGAAGCTTGTAAGCAATCTAAAGCTCGTTGGATACACAGTTTCTCAAGAAGGCATCAATCTCAAGTTTCTCAGAAGTTTGGCATCAGAATGGAGCATGCACACAGTTGTATGGAGAAACAATCCTGACTTTGACAAGATGAGCATGGATAATCTCTACAATAACTTGAAGGTCTATGAATCTGAGATGAAAGGAACATATACTTCATCTTCTTTTGTTGCTCAGAATCTAGCCTTTATCTCTTCCAACAACAAAGGCTCTCAAGAAACTCATTCTGTTGCTTATGGAGTTTCTACTGCTAGCATTGGTAGTTCTGCTGCTGGTTCTAATAACAGTGACAACATAAGTGATGCTGCTATTTGTGCCTTTTTGGCTGATCTTACTACAAATACTCAGGCTCTAAATCAGGATATGGAACACATTGATCTTGATGATCTTGAGGGGAATGACTTTAAGTGGCAAATGGCTATGCTGACCGTGAGGGCTAGAAGATTTCTAAGGAAGACTGGAAGAGAGCTCAAGTACAAAGCACAGAACAACATGGGCTTTGACAAGTCTAAGATTGAGTGCTACAACTGCCAAAGGAATGGTCACTTTGCTAGAGAATGCAGAGCTCCTAAGAAGAATTCAGAAGGTGCTAAAAAGGCTGCTGAAGAACCCAAGACCACCACAGCTTTGGTGTCATGTGATGGTCTAGGTGACTGTGATTGGAGTGATCAAGCAGAGGATGGACCAAAATTTTCTCTTCTAGCTGAAGATGAACCCAAAGGGCATAACTTTCCTCTTATGGCCTATGCTTCCTCATCATCTGGTTCTGACTCAAAGGTATCAAATGATTATGTTTGCTCTTTTAAATCTTGCTTAGATATATTAGAAGAGCTTAAAGCTAGGAATGAAAGTCTTAGATCAGAAGTAGAAAGCCTGAAACTAGATAACTTAGGTTATAAAGTAGGCATAGAAAATGTAGAAAGAAGACTAACATACCTTAAAGAATGTGAGTTAGAATATGTTGATAGAATCAACAAAGAAGATGGTGAAATTTTTCTTAAAAACAATGAAATAGATTTTCTTATGAAAAAGTTGGAAGAAGCAGAACAAGAAAGAGATGTAGCTCTAGTAGAAAAAGATAAACATATAGTTAGAGTTGAAAAACAACAGTTTGCTTCATATATGGTAAATAAATCTATTGAAAGTCATTTAATGAGAAAAGGCTTTGGAATAGGTTATAGTGATGTAGCTCTACCAGTGAAAAGTTCTTTTGCACCACCAGGAAAAGAATTATCATTCATAAGTGAGCTTGATATCAACAAACCTGTAGGTGAAACTAGTTTGTCTAATAATGAAACACCTAAGGTAGATGAAAAGGAAGTTATCTGGTGCTCCAATTATTGAAGATTGGGTGTCAGATAGTGAAGAAGAACAGGATGAGTCAACATAAAATGATAAAAAGGAAGCAATTCCTACAACAGTTGAATCTAAGGTCAAACAGGTTAGGTTTGTAAAACCTGTGTTAGGTCAAAGTATCTCTAGGAGAATGGTTGAATATGATGAAGTACCTAGAGAACAAATGGAAAGGTTTAATAACAGGCCTATGGGAAATCAAAGGAACTTTAGTAACCTAATTTCTCACAAGTTAGGTAGTGATTTCAAATTAAGTAAAAAGGCATGTTATAATTGTGGTAGTTTTGAGCATCTAAAGAATAACTGTGTTAACTACCAATAATCTGTTTGGAACCAATATAAAAGGGTGAACCATCAAATTTTTTCTAAAAAGACTCACCCTCATGCTAATAAAAACATTGTGGAAAACTAGAAGGGGGGTTCAATAGTTTACCGTTTAAAAACTTTAAACTTGTTTGATTATCTTTTGAAACTTTCTGTTTAATCAAAGATATGAACACAAATACAATATATAACATGCAAGTATAAAGAAAGAAATGATCAAACCACAACACGAGTATTTATCGTGGCTCGGCTACAAGGACTCTTTTTCCTTGCCCTACGTCCACGCCCCGAGTATCCAACTCGAGAGTTTCTTTCACTTGTCAACAAGCTCCTTTCACCGGCGGAGAAAACCTTACACGTCGCTTATACACGTTTACCGACACTAAGCTAGATGTCGAGTTCTTTTACAAGGGTACAACCACTCCCGTTAGTTCTTTTACAAGGGTACAACAACTCCCATCACACTTTGTATTTTGAGGACTAAAATACTAACCGATCACTACTGAAAATACACAATCAAATGAAGTGTAAACTACAAAAAGTCTACACGATGCTAAGCTAACAAGTCTTGCAACGTTGTGTTGAATACTTGTAACTTTATATGAACTTGTGAACTTCTTTACTACAAAAGAAACTTCACATAGAAATGAAATGTTAAAGGATTAGATGAAAGAATGAATGTATGTGTGTGAAAATCTAATGTAGAGTGATAAATCCAAAATTTAAACATATGGCTTGGTATTTATAGCAAGACCTTCTGCAGGTCTGGCGGATACAGCGGAACCCTTAGATGGGTTCCGCCCGTGTACCCCCAGGGTTCCGCCAGGCTTGCAGTTGGTTTTGCAATAAATCATTCAAATCAACCAAAGTCACATCAACTAAATCCTAGTCAAACACATTGAAGCAAAAGAAGAAAGCTTCCAAAAATGTGTAAGAGGTTATGGTAAGTCAAACACACAAGCTTACCATAAATGTATGATGTGATGTTAACATTTTTCTATTTTAAGAAACATAAAAAGTGTTGTGTTTTATGTGAAATGTAAAATGTAGCAAATGTCTAATTATGCAAGTCTTTAAACTAAAATTAAGTTTTACTTAGAAACTAAAGTTTACATTTTGTCGTTAATAAAACTTAGCAAAGATCGTAAGATATAAATAACGTTTTTAGGCTATATTTGTATTAACAATCTCCCCCTTTTTGTTGATGACAAAACATAAACTTTGTTTTTAAGTAACTCACAAAATTTTAGTGTTTAAGACTTAAAAAAAATGTTATATTAAACTTGTTTTACTTAAGTGATGAAAATCATTTTAAGTTTAGAGGTTAATATATGTTTCTCCCCCTTTTTGTCGAAACAAAAAGTAGAGTAGCGAAGCGGAACTATGCATGTGCTCCCCCTTGGTCGATACTCCCCCTAAAAGGAGTGCCAAGATGGGAAACATGGATTTTAAACCTACAAAAAAGTGGTTAGTTGGTGATAATGACATATAATCAAGCTTGTAGTCACCACACAATATGCAACCACAATGACAACTCATATATGATCAACCAACAATGCAAGTAAGAAAGTAGTAAAAGATGTCATTTCAAGTAAAATTTGATTTTGCAAAAGTCAAAGACAAGAAATGAAACTATCCTCCTACTTCTAAAAAATAAAAATAAAAGATAAAAAATAACCAAGAAATAAAAGAAAAATCAAATCCTACTTCTATAAGTAGAAGTCATTCGAAACATTTCCTAAATGGGGCAAAAGGCCTCCAAATGTGGTCTAGGATTTGTTTGGGTGTGAAAGAGCATCCAAACACTCTATGATGTGTTGGATTGCAAAACGGGTTTCATCTTGAAATTGGTGAAGCAACAACTTGATGCTTTCACCTATTTTTAACATTTGCTCACATTGTGAGCAAACATGATGATGAGTGGGTGGAAATGGGTCGTTTGATGATGTTGGTGGTGGTGGGTTGGTGTTGGTTTCTTGGTTGGAGGATGGGTTTGGTATGGAGTCAAGCAAGGTGGTTTGAAATTCCATTGCTTGATGGAGGTGATTTTCAACCATGCTTTGAATTTCCTCATACGAAGGAAAGAAAGACTCAAAGGTTTGAGATTGGGAATGTGGTGGAGTTAGGTGATCATGATTTTCAAAGTTTGGTTCTCCATATAGAGGACCATGGATGTCATTGTAGAGAGGGTGAAACAACAATGGTTTTGGGTGTTGGTACTCTTGTTGTGGTGGTTGGTTGTGGACAAAAGGCTCATTTTGTTTAAACAATGGCCTTGGGTTTTGATTTGTCAAAGTTGGTGGATTTGTTGATCTTGGTGGAAGATAATTGAGGTCTTGAACAAAAGGATGTGGTGATGTTGGAGGAGACCCAAATAACTCCATTGGTTCAAGTTTAGGTAATGGTGATGGTGATGGAGTTTTGGATGGTTGGGTTGGAGCACTTGGTGGAGTTGGGTCAATGGGTGATTTTGTTGGTGGTGGAGTTGTGAGCTCATTAGGTTCATTGGGTGATGGAGATAGAGATGCAAGGTTTAGAAAATGTTCATTTTTGATTAGTGAGGAGAATTCATCCGAGGATGAAGAGGTTAACTTGATTGTGTGGTTGGACCAAATTGGTTTGACACTTATGCGTGCGGTTCTCCGAACGGGTCGTGATGGTTGAGAGGTTATTGTTGACTTTGTCATTGTGAAAATGGTTTATTAGAGGTTTAGAATCAGAGATTGTGATGGTGATGATGTGATTTGAGAGTGTTCTAAGATGGTTTAATTTATAGTGGTGAAGAAGTATGGGAAGGAGTGTTTGGATTTAATATTTAGCCATACAAACAAGGAGGTTCCTAATGATTTGGAAGACTAATGAGGGTTGTCAAATCATGGAAGTCAATCCAATGAAAATGGTGAAGGAAGGAGACAAAGATTTGCACTAAATGCTTAGTGGTTTTGGAAAATTGGTTGAAGGTATATGTCTCACGGATTGCAAGGAACCTTTGGAAGGGTTCCTTCCTTTATGGGTGAAGGTTCCTTGAGGTGGTTATGGCTATTTTTGAAATTTGGCGGGAAAGGGTTTTCTATGATTTTTAGAGAATGAGAACTACCCTATTGTGCTTTAACAAATTGCATGAAATGGGTTTCTATCTAAAAAGGATGGTTTGTAGGTGTTTGGAAGTTGTAATGTCGAAAAAAAAATTGCAGGAAACCTGACAGAACCCTGGAGAAACACAGGCGGAACCCTAATTTGGGTTCCGTCTGGTCCGTTGGGCCATTTTCTGGGTTGCCCAGAAAATACACTGGCGGAACCCATTTTAGGGTGCCGCCCGTTCCGCCAGGTCTGAAAAACAAGGCAGTCCAAGTTTTTGACCCGCGAGACGATTTTCAAATTTTCCGAAAACTCCTAAAACCAAAAATATAATTCATATCTGGTTAGGAAATGCAAAAATTAGACATGGAAATGCGCATACCATTGGACTTTGACCGGGGGCTAGCGAATTCCACTATACTTAGTGAAATTTTCATAAACTTGAAAATTTGACAACATGCCAAATGTTGTCGTCCTGCATCATAGTTAGTAAATACACATACCAAATTGTACCAAATATCCTACCAACACACAAATTCATGACAAACATTGTTTAAACGACCAAATTGTTTCAAATAGCACCTTGTGACAAACACTCCTACACACCCGCTCTCATTGACGGTCAATCTTCTTCTTGAGCTTTCCAAGGAATCTCCCAAGATTCTTGAACATCCCCTTTGTTTGCTTGAACTCCGCCGACTCATTCAGAATATCCGGAAGTTGGGAAAGGTATTCTAGAGGTGGGAGCCTAGAGTTGGGCAAAGTCTCATCTTCACTCATTGAGGATGATGATGAGGAGGTAGGAGGATGAGGACGTTTTCCTTAGGCTTTGTAAACTCTCTTATCACTTAGTGGGACAAAGGTGTGTGTTATGAGAGAGTAGTCAAGGCGAAGACCGTTAGGAGTTGGCGGAATGGGAGAGATGAACCTAAAGAGACGGGTCAAGAGCATTCCATATGGCATAACCGTTGTGCCTAGCACGGGAATGTCGACCATTCTTTTGGCCATGTAGTAGGCAAGGTTGAAGGGTTGCCTAACGGAAAAGGAGTAGAGCATGTAGCAAAGGCAAAGATTGATATGATCCCGGTTTCCTATGGTGCTAATGACATTGGCTCTAAGGAGTTCTTCCCATTTCTTGAATTCGGGCTTGAGTTCATTGTGTTCCATTCCATATGGGTCCTTGTTGACCTCATTTCCGGTTCTAGTTCTCCTAGTGTTGGTGGTCCTAATGAAGAGGTGGTCACGGAGTTCATCCTTGGACACAAGAGGGGTATCATAGGGATGGATTCGGTCAATGAGTGTGTCAAGAGTTGAGAGGGAATGCTTGTCAGAGTAGATGCAAGTACCACGGTTTGGGACACCTAGGATTTGAGCAAATTCCTCGAGAGTGAAGGAGTACTGATGACTACTAGCCCTAAAGTTGATAGACATGCGACCATACTCATCCGTGGAGAGAGTGATGGATGCATAGAATTCTAAAATAAACCTAGGACAAATAGGCTCGTCGATTTCTAAGAGACACTCAAAGTTGATGGTGGCAAGTTCCGTGTAGAGGTTTGTACCTTCTAGGAAGGATGGGTCAATGGTTCTACATTCATGGACGTATCATTTTTCTAAGGCTTTGAAAACATCGATTTAGGTTTGAGTAAGACCTTTGGTTTTGTGGTGTTTGGGTAGGTACTTAATGGTGTCCTTGTGGTCGTAGTGGGTTAGAGGAGGCATGATGATTCCTAGAAAAACAAAATTTTCACATTTTAGTCTAAGCAAACGACTATTGTAATGTGGATGTTCTAGTGTGTGCCTATATGAAAACAATGTGGATGTGCGGTTATCTTGACTCATTTTGATGCTTAAAAAATGTTTTAGAATGCAAGTTTTGTTATACAACAAAAGATAACCCAAGCGCTCCTAGTTCAATGTAGCTTCGTTTGAATGTACCCGAAAATACATATTGGTTATGCATTCCCTTTAGCATTCAAGAGACATTATGCAAGTGATGTTTTAAACGTAACGTTTTGATTTTGTATTCACAATGTGAGACGAAAAAATATTTGTCCTATTTGTGAGAAATTTTTGCAAAAATTTGACATGGGGTGTTTTAGCAAATATGTTTACAATTAGTAAGAATGTAATTCCTAACTATAGGGAACATGATTAGTTTTGTTAAACACCTAATTTCATGCATGAGTTTCTCAAGTTGATGCATAACCTCAAGTTGTTGTTTTTGTGCAAAAATAGAATTCCTAGACTCAGATCAGGAGTGTAATCATGTTTAGAATACTAACAATGATGATTGATGAGCAATGTGAATGAAGGGAGGACCAAAAATTCGTAGGTATGGATGAATGGTAAAGTGAATAGTAGTAGTTTGGAAGTGGTGGTATGAGATAATGGGTGTTTGGTTTAATATAAACTAAGAAAATGGTTCTGCAGGTCGGCGGATACGGCAGAACCTAAAAGTGGGTTTCGTCCGTTGTTACTGAGGGTTCCGCCGACCCTGCTGAGAAAAAGAGTTATTGATTTGTTTTGATTTTTGTGATTTTTGTCTAATGTCTAGAACTACAATGTAGGTTCCATGAGTCCTAAGCCTAGCCTAAGAAGGTTAAAAGGTTCTCGTTTAAGAGGTTTTGTGAAAATGTCGGCTATGTTGTCTTCGGAAGAAACTTTCTCAATTGAGATATTCCCTTTTTGAACGTTATCACGAAGGAAATGATGACGGATTTCAATATGTTTGGTACGAGCATGTTGAACTGGATTTTTGCTAAGATCAATTGCTCCTTTGTTGTCACAAAGAATGGTGATGTCGTTAAGTTGAATTCCGTAGTCGACAAGAGCTTGCTTCATCCAAAGAGCTTATTGACACGCCTTTCCGGCCGAAACGTACTCGGCTTCCGTTGTTGAGATAGCAAGAGCCGTTTGCTTTTTAGAGAACCATGAGGTGAGACAACGTCCAACAAAAGTACAAATACCACTTGTGCTTTTTCTATCAACATAGTCACCGGCATGATCCGAGTCGGCATACACTATGGTGTCTATTCCCGTTCCTTTGGGATACCATAAGCCTAAATGTGTAGTGCCCTTAATATATCTAAAAATCCTTTTAACGGCTTCGAGATGCGTTGTCTTAGGATCTTCTTGAAAACGAGCACATAGACAAACACTAAACATAATGTCGGGTCTACTAGCCGTTAGGTAAAGTAGACTTCCAATCATACCCATATATTTAGTGCTATCTACGGATTCACTTTCCTCATCCTTGGTGAGTTTTGTTTCCGTGGACATGGGCATTTTGATTGGTTTCGAATCTTCTAATCCAAATTTCTTAAGCATGTCCTTAATATATTTAGATTGGTTAAAGAAGATACCATCTTCTAGTTGTTTAATTTGAAGTCCTAGGAAATAGTTGAGTTCTCGCATCATACTCACTTCAAACTCGTCATACATGATTTTTGAGAAATCCACGCATAATTCTTGACAAGTTGATCCGAATATAATGTCATCAACATAGATTTGGACTATGATAATATGTGAATCTTTCTTCTTAGTGAAGAGCGTATTATCAATCAAGCCCATGGTATACTTATGGTCAACTATGAAGGTTTTAAGTCGATCATACCATGCTTTTGGAGCTTGCTTAAGTCCGTAAAGAGCCTTTTTAAGTTTGTAAACATGATTGGGTTTTTCAAAATCGATGAAGCCCGGTGGTTGAGCAACATACACTTCTTCATTTATAACCCCGTTTAGAAATGCATTTTTGACATCCATTTGAAAGAGTTTAAAATTGTGTGCACATGCATATGCAAGTAAGATTCTAATTGACTCGAGCCTAGCAACCGGAGCAAAAGTTTCATCGTAGTCAATGCCTTCTTGTTGATTATATCCTTGTGCTACTAGCCTAGCTTTGTTTCTAGACACAATTCTATTTTCATCCATTTTATTACGAAAGACCCATTTTGTTCCAATTATTGTTTGACTCTTTGGTTGAGGAACTAATGTCCATACATTATTCCTAACAAATTGGTTTAACTCTTCTTGCATTGCTATTACCCAAGACTCATCTTTAATGGCTTCATTAATGTTTTTCGGTTCAATGGTTGACACGAAACAAAAAAAGTTGCTTTCATTTTGAACTTTTGATCTTAGTGTTCTTTCGTTAATGTTTCCTATGACACCATCTAATGGATGACTTTTAGATTCTTTGACATTGACAAATTCTTTGTTTAATAGTTCATCTTCCTTGTCATTACCTAAGATCTCTTGACTTTCTATTGCTTGGCTTTCAACTAAGTCATCATCTACCAAAGGTGATGTCTTAGAGGGAGGTGGACTTTCGTCAAATATTACGTTCAACGATTCCGCGACTCTTAAGGTTTCTTTGTTCAAAACAATGTAGGCTTTACTATTTTGTGAATATCCAAGAAATACACCTTTATAAGACTTTGGGTCAAATTTGGTGAGATAATCCTTGGTGTTAAGAATAAAGCATTTACTCCCAAACACTCTAAAGTATCCTAATGTAGGCTTTTTACCTTTATATAGTTCATAGGGATTTTTTTTTTCAAAAATGGTCTAATTAAGACTCGATTTAAAATGTAAGTTGATGTTTCAACGGCGTTACACCAAAACTTTTTTGGAATGTTTTGTTCATTAAGCATTATTCTACTCATCTCTTGCAAAGTCCGGTTTTTACGTTCTACTACACCATTAGATTGAGGAGTGCGTGGAGCTGAAAAGTTATGAGTAATTCCATTTTTGTCATAAAAGTTTCCAAATTGAAATTCATTATCAAATTCACGACTGTGATCCGTTCTAATAGACACAATACTAGACCCTACTTGATTTTGAATTTTCTTACTTAGAATCTCAAATTTATCAAAAGCTTCATTTTTACTTTTCAAAAATTTTGTCCAAGTATATCTTGAGTAATCATCTACTATGACCAAAGTATAGAAGTTACCTCCATAACTTTGTATAGCGGATGGACCAAATAAATCCATATGCAAAAGTTCTAGACACCTAGATGTAGAAACCAAGTTTTTAGCCTTATGGCTACTATGGACTTGTTTACCGACTTTGCAAGTGTCACAAAAGTGTTGGTCATATTTCAACTTAGGTAGGTTTCGAACTAAGTCTTTGGAGGAGAGGTTTTGAATTAGTCTCATGTTAGCGTGTCCTAAACGTCTATGCCATAAAGTTGAAGATTCATCTAATGAAGTAAGACAAAGTTTGTCTCTAGATGTTTGATCCATCTTCATGACGTATACGTTGTTCTTAAGAACACCTTTGGCTATGGTTATACCATCTTTAAGTATTTTACTTCCATTTTCACTAAAAAGGACATTATACTTATTACGGCAAATTTGACTAATACTAAGGAGATTAAAACCTAAGTTATCAACATGAGCTACATCATCTATAAAAAGGGAGTCATGAGAGATTGTACCTTTTTCGATGATTTTGCTCTTAGCTTTACTACCAAAAGTAACATTACCTCCATCACATTTGTGATAAGTTGAGAAGAGGCTTTTGTTCATGTGCCTTAAACAACCGCTATCTTTAATCCATTCATCCGGTTCCAAACATACTTTGAGGCACACCTCATTTGAGTCATGAGCCATGAGAGCAATATTATCATTCTTTGGCTCATCGTCATCTCCTTCATAGTCACTCCAAGCACCACCCACAAAGGCTTGTTGAGACTTGCTTTTGGGTGGTTTTGGACATTCTCCTACGAGATGACTTGTGTCTCCACACCTATAGCATTTCCTTTCAACCTTTCCTTTCCTATCACCACGATCTTTTCGGAAGGTTTTCTTGTCATCTTTAGGTTGCCTTACAAACTTCCCTCGTCTACGCAAGAACTTCTTGAAGTCTCTAACGGCCATAGCATATTCTTCATCATCACTATCCGAAGTAGATTCTTCATCATCACTTGATTGGACTCTAGCTTTCAAGGCAATGGACTTAACCTTTTCTTTCTTGCCTTTAACTATTTCCGAATCTTTTTCCATTACCATTTCATGAACTTTGAGGTTTCCAATTAGCTCGTCAAGTGACATGCTTGAAAGATCCTTGGATTCTTCAATTGCCGTCACTTTTGCTCTCCACTTCGGATGGAGTGTTCTAAGGAATTTCCTGACAAAATTCTTGCTACAAAAAGATTCATCAAGTGCTTTAAGTGAAATAATAATAGTGTTAAACCTAGCAAATGCACTATCAATTATCTCATCTTTGGGAATAACAAATTGTTCATATTGTTGAACAAGAAGATCAATTTTGTTATCCTTAACTTGTGAGTTTCCTTGATGAGTGACTATTAAAGATTGCCAAATATCTTTGGCGGTTTTACACATAAAGACTCTTTCATATTATTTCTTAGGCAAAGCATTGTAAAGCATCATTTTAGCTTCATTATTTTTAGCAATCAATTTCTTTTGATCATCATCTTTACTATTAGTAGCTATATTATCACCATCAATGATTATATACCATAAATTTATATACCATAAATCTATATCTTTAGATTTCACGTAAGTTTCAAAACGGTTTTTCCAATATATAAAACCATTTGCTTCAAAAAGTGGTGGTCTTTGTATAGATTGCCCTTCTTTGTAATTTTCAAAATCCATGGATCGTTTCAAGTTTTAAAACACAATATATTTTAAAAGCTTGAGTAACGTAGCTCTTGATGCCAATTGTGGAAAACTAGAAGGGGGGTTGAATAGTTTGCCGTTTAAAAACTTTAAACTTGTTTGATTATCTTTTGAAACTTTCCGTTTAATCAAAGATATGAACACAAACACAATATATAACATGCAAGTATAAAGAAAGAAACGATCAAACCACAACACGAGTATTTATCGTGGTTTGGCTACAAGGACTCTTTTTCCTTGCCCTACGTCCACGCCCCGAGTATCCAACTCGAGAGTTTCTTTCACTAGTCAACAAGCTCCTTTCACCGGCGGAGAAAACCTTACACGTCGCTTATACACGTCTACCGACACTAAGCTAGATGTCGAGTTCTTTTACAAGGGTACAACCACTCCCGTTAGTTCTTTTACAAGGGTACAACAACTCCCGTCACACTTTGTATTTTGAGGACTAAAATACTAACCGATCACTACTGAAAATACACAATCAAATGAAGTGTAAACTACACAAAGTCTACACGATGCTAAGCTAACAAGTCTTGCAACATTGTGTTGAATACTTGTAACTTTATGTGAACTTGTGATCTTCTTTGCTACAAAACAAACTTCACATAGAAATGAAATGTTAAAGGGTTAGATAAAAGAATGAATGTATGTGTGTGAAAATCTAATGTAGAGTGATAAAGCCAAAATTCAAACATATGGCTTGGTATTTATAGCAAGACCTTCTGCAGGTCTGGCGGATACAGCGGAACCCTTAGATGGGTTCTGCCCGTGTACCCCCAGGGTTCCGCCAGGCTTGCAGTTGGTTTTGCAATAAATCATTCAAATCAACCAAAGTCACATCAACTAAATCCTAGTCAAACACATTGAAGCAAAAGAAGAAAGCTTCCAAAAATGTGTAAGAGGTTATGGTAAGTCAAACACACAAGCTTACCATAAATGTATTATGTGATGTTAACATTTTTCTATTTTAGGAAATATAAAAAGTGTTGTGTTTTATGTGAAATATAAAATGTAGCAAATGTCTAATTATGCAAGTCTTTAAACTAAAATTAAGTTTTACTTAGAAACTAAAGTTTACATTTTGTCATTAACAAAACTTAGCAAAGATCGTAAAATATAAATAACGTTTTTAGGCGATATTTGTATTAACAAACATGATTCCAAGGGCAATCTTGATGAGATCTGGTTCAACTAGATCAATTCTTACTGCTCCAACAAAAAAGTCTTTTCAAAATAATACAAATGTTTCTACTGCTAATGCAAAAGTAGTTTCTACTGCTAATGCAAAAGTTTCGACTGTTTTGCCCAAAGTGATAACAGATACAGTTGTCGGAAACCACTTTTATATTGTAAAGGCGTCTGCTTGTTGGCTTTAGAAACCTAAAGTAAATGTTTTAGATCATGTTTCCAAAGACAACAATGCATCAATGGATCTAAACAAATATGACTACACTGATGCATAAGGCAGATCCAAGTCAGTGATGACTTAGGTCCCCAAGAGAAACTGATTTCTCTATTTTTCATGTACAGGGCAATCTACAGGAGGAACTAAAAGACAAAGCTATAATGGATAGTGGATGCTCTGGACATATGACTGGTGACATGTCCCAACTTGAAGATTTTGAAACTATAGATGGTAGATATGTTTCTTTTGGGAATGACCCCAAAGGAGGAAGAATTGTTGGTAGAGGTACAATAAGAACAGGAAACCTGGATTTTGAAAAAGTGTACCTTGTAGAAAAAGAAACTTTGTACTTTTTACTGACACTGAATGTCTTATCCTTTCTCCTGACTTTCAGTTGCCAAATGATAAATTTGTGCTACTAAGAGTCCCTAGAACAGATAATATATACAGTGATCATATAAAGAACATAGTTCCTAAAAGAACTTTAACTTGTCTTATTGCAAAGGCCACTGTTGATGAATCCAATCTTTGGCATAGAGTACTTGGACACTTAAACTTCAAAACTATGAACAAATTGGTGAAGGGTAACCTTGTAAGAGGTTTACCTACAAAAGTTTTTGAAAATATTGAAATATGTGTTGCCTGTCAAAAGGGTAAACAACACAGTGTTTCTTGTAAGACCAAACTTGTGAACACAAATACTCAGCCTTTGTATATACTTCATATGGATTTATTTGGACCCACTTATGTGAATAGCCTGAATAAGAAAATGTACTGCCTGGTTGTCACAGATGATTATAGTAGGTTTTCTTGGGTGTTCTTTCTAGCTAGTAAGGATGAAACAGCTGAGATTCTTAAGGCTTTTATAATTAGAATAGAAAACCTAATAAATCAAAAGGTCAAGATTATAAAATGTGACAATAGAACTGAGTTTAAAAATCATGTTATGAACCAGTTTTGTATGGAAAAAGGTATTTTAAGACAGTTTAGTGTTGCTAGAACTCCTTAACAGAATGGTGTTACTGAGAGGAAGAATAGGACATTAATTGAGGCTGCTAGGAGTATGTTGTCTGATTCTAAGTTACCTACAACTTTTTGGGCTGAAGCAGTGAATGCTTATTTTGTGCAAAATAGGAGTAAGGTAGTTAAGCCTCATAACAAGACCACTTATGAACTGTTACATGGAAAGAAGCCTATGATAGATTTCTTCAAACCATTTGGGTGTCCTGTTACTATCTTGAATACCAAAGACCAGCTAGGCAAGTTTGATGAAAAGGCTAATGAAGGTTATTTTGTTGGATACTCCATTAATAGTAGAGCTTTTAGAGTATTCAATAAGAGAACTAGGCATGTAGAAGAGAACCTGCATATTAGGTTTAGTGAACATACACCTAATGTTGTAGGAAAAGGACCAGACTGGCTGTTTAACATTGATTTGCTAACCAAAACTATGAATTATGAGCCAGTGATTGCATGTACCAAAACTAATGATAGGTACAAAAGATGATACTAATTCAGGTACACAAGCTAAACCTGCAGAGGAGTTTGTTTTGATTGAAAAATTGAAGATTGGTCCAACTCTTATACCCACAAAGAAGAATAAGTGTTCACAAGAGCATGATGCTGCTCATGATGAGCCCAATGAAGATAAAGAACGTGGTGATATACCTTATGATGCTGCAAAGGTGGTAAATGAAGGACCACAAGTTGTTGTAGAAGTGCAAGATAAAGGATCAACAATTGTTGATGACATGGGAATTTACACTAGCAGCAGGAACTTTGATTCTACTGCTACGCCTAAAGTTCCTACTACTAGGCATGGTGATTCTGCTGCTTCACCAAAATTTCCTACTGGTGAAAAATAGAGTAGATCTTTTGATGATCTAAACTATCCTGATGATCCTAACATGCCTCCTTTGGAGAATATATACTATGACACTGATGATGAGGCTCTTGATGGTACAATTTTTGGAGCAGAGGCTGAAATAAACAATATGGAACTTAATATTCCTGTTAGTCCTACACAAACTACAAGAGTTCACAAGATTCATCCAAAAGAACAAATTCTTGGTGATCCATCTCAGCTGTTCAAACAAGAAGGATGACTAAAGAGCAGAAAGATCAAGTTCATAGAGGTTTCTTTGCAAGATCTATTCATTAGATAAACAGTCATAAAGATCTACAAAACTGCTTATTTGCTTATTTTCTGTCACAAGTAGAACCCAAGAATGCTTATAAAGCATACAAGATCCAAGCTAGGTGGAAGCTATGCAAGAGGAGCTTTTACAATTCAAGATTCAAGAAGTTTGGACATTGGTTGATTTGCCTAAAGGGAAGAAGGCTATTGGGACAAAATGGGTTTTCAGATGTAAGAAAGATGAAAGAGGAATTGTAATCAGAAACAAAGCAAGATTGGTTGCTCAGGGATATACACAACAACAAGGTATTGACTATGATGAAGTATTTGCACCAGTGGCAAGGATTGAGTCCATTAGACTATTCTTGGCTTATGCTTCATAAATAGATTTTGTAGTGTATCAGATGGATGTTAAGAGTGCTTTTCTTTATGGGACAATTGAAGAAGAAGTATATGTTTCTCAACCACCTGTTTTTGAAGATCTTGACTTTCCTGATAAAGTTTACAAGGTGGATAAAGCACTATATGGATTACATCAAGCTCCAGAGCTTGTTATGACACATTGTCAACTTACTTGCTTAAGCATGGTTTCAGTAGAGGCAAGATTGATAAGACTTTGTTTATCAAAAGGATCAAAGATGATATCTTGTTGGTTCAAGTTTATGTTGATGATATCATCTTTGGCTCCATAAACAAAGGTCTGTGTGTTGAGTTTGAAAAGATAATGAAAGATAGGTTTGATATGAGTTCAATGGGAGAGCTCACTTTCTTCTTGGGATTACAAGTCAGACAAAAAGAGAATGGCATATTTATTAGTCAAGATAAGTATGTCACTGATATTTTGAAGAAGTTTGGTTTTTCTGATGTGAAGCCTGCAAAGACAACCATGGAATTCAATAAGCCTTTGCTCAATGATGAAAATGGCAAAGAAGTTGATGTTCATATGTATAGATCAATGATTGACTCATTGATGTATCTTACAGCTTCAAGGCCAGACATAATGTTTGTTGTATGTGCCTGTGCCATATATCAAGTTACACCAAAAGAATCAGATCTCAATGTTGTGAAAAGGATCTTTCGATACTTGAGATATCAACCAAAACTGGGCCTTTGGTATCAAAAGGATTCACCTTTTAATTTGGTGGCATATTATGATAGTGATTATGCTGGAGCAAGCTTGGATAGGAAATCTACAACAGGAGGCTGTCAATTTCTTGGAAGCAGGTTGATTTCATGGAAATGCAAGAAACAGACTATGGAGGCATTCTACAACTGAAGCTGAATATGTAGCTGCTTCAAGTTGCTATGGGTACAACTTTATGAACACCAAAATTCATATTGATAATAATAGTACATTATGCATAATAAGAAATACTTTTTTTCACTCTAAAACAAAACATATTGAGATAAGTCATCATTTTATCAGAGATTGTTATGAAAAAAAATTAATTCAAATTGTTAAAATTCATACTAATAATAATGTTGATGATTTGCTCACAAAATCTTTTGATGTGGGTAGGTTTCAATTTTTAATTGTCAGTATTGGAATGAAAAATCTTTAAAAAGCTTATCTCTTTGTGTTTGTGTAAAGTTTTGTAATGGGTTTGTGCTGTTAGTAGGTCAATAAGTTGTTTCTACTGCTTGTTATGGATAATGTTGCTAGTTATACTCATTCTGCTGCTAGATGATTATTCAACTCCTGAGTATAATTGAATATTGTGATGATTGGGGTATTGTGTATTTTGTGTTTTTGTGGTTTTGGACTAATCTTTTGTAGGAAAGTTCATATGGAAAGGATTGTTGCTGAGAATGATTGATTTAATACAACATATATTCTACTGCTATTGCAAAACATTCTGCTGTTAGAGCAAAGATTCTACTGCTAGTAACTATTCCTTAATTTCAGGGGTGAATTGGTAACTTCTATCTTTAGGGTATATCTTTCCAATTAAACCTCACATTTAGTTACTGTTGGGAACGCTCCATTATATTGATTCAAATCAAACATCCTAACTTCTCTCAACACTCAATTTCCAAATCCCCAAATTACAAACCCTAATTAATCATGTCGACAAGAGAATGGGCAAATAGTCACAATCAAGTGGTTTTTCTTCAAAAACCTTCTGAGGATGCTGGATTTGTTGAGGTAATTGACTTCCTTAATGCTACTCATATTAGGTATGCATTAACAAAAAAAATCCAACTATATATAATTCCTACATTCAATAGTTCTGGTCTACTGTTACGGCTACAACTTCAAATGGGGAAACACATTTAATGGCTAAGGTAGATGGCCATGACATTATAGTCTCTGAGTCATCTGTGAGGGAAGCTCTTTCCTTGCTAATGATGAAAAGATTAAGTGTCTAGATAATGCTACTATTTTTGCAGAATTGAAAAACATGGGGTATGAGAAGAAGGATGAAGGATTAAAATTTTATAAAGCTCTTCTCTGTCTCTAGTGGAAATTTTTAGTTCACACAATCCTTCATTGTCTTAGTCCAAAAACTTCTGGTTGGAATGAGTTTAGTACAACTCAGGCTTTTGCCATGATTTGTCTGGCTAAAGGACAACCATTTAATTTTTCAAATATGATAATGGAAGGATTGAAAAGTAAATTTGAAAGGAAAATACTATATTTTTATCCTAGATTTCTGAAAATTATTATAAACAAACAAGTTCCAAATCTTAAAACTCATAAAAGAGAATTTTTTTGTCCTATGCTTCAAAAGAAAATGTTTTCTTACTTAAAAACAAAAGGCAAGCATTTTTCAGGTTAGAAATTTGGACCAACGGCGTAATATTTTTGAGATCGTGGACCTAAAAGACAATAATTTTCGTCTTTGGATATAGTATGAAATCCGGCATAAGTTTGGGGACTAACGGTGTAATTTACTCTTATCTTTAATTAGATATCTCACATCAATATTCTCGATGACTATATTTTTTTCTTTTCTTGAGACCTATGTTCATCAAATAGGCTGGATTGTTAGTCAAATTACGGTTGTTAGAATTTAATGATACAAATATATACAAAGTATTAAGCTAAAATAACACAAGTTTTAGTGTGTCCAATGATTTTTTTCTGATGATAAAGTGAACTTATGTTAACTTCAAAACATAATACAACAAATAGAAACTTGGCTTTGGAAATGTCCCAAAAACTAAAACATACAACTGCTGTTCTACTACTAGAACAAGCAATATAAAGCTACTAATATACAAAGCAACTAATATTTGATAAAAACATTCCTCTGAAGACAAAAGAGACATCACTGAGTGCTATCTACTAATAAACCATCATGTCTTTCCAAAGTTCACCTAAATCACCTACCATAATCCCATGACTACATTTCCATACTAACATATCAACTTAAAACATTCAACCATCACCCAAAATGTTCTTAGTGATCATGTCAGTAGGCATCATCATGAAGATTATAGCACCATATCTCATCATAGAAGGGCTATACCCATTCTGGCTACATTTCTTGAGTAAATTAAAAACTAAGCCATACTAGCATATTCCCCTCACTAGTACAACTAAATTTAAGAAAATAACCAGGCTTCATCAGATGAGAAACACACTCCTTCTATGAGAATCCAACCAACCTCCTTTGGTAGTATAAAGTAAGGACCAAATAGGTTCATCTCTCACTCCTCACTATTCCTTACTACTTATACTACCCTACAGTTCATCCTAAACTCCATAAATTAGGAACCTACATTATGAAAACCTATCCACCTTAATCCAATTTGTAGTATATGAACATTTATAATTGCCTAAAAAAGGCCTATTAATAAAAGGTCACAAAGTAGAAACTGGACTAAAGTGGACAGGATTTAAGGTACTAGGCCATCAATTTGTGAATGAACTCAAGGTTTTCAATTTCTTCAATTAACTGTGACGGACTGAAAATAGGATAACACCTTCAGAATTGCAGAATTTCCTTGAACCTCAGCTTCTGTAAGCTTAAATATGACTCAATAAACTGAGCATGTGAACTCCTACCAAGACTGTATACCAGTCACATAAAGCAACAGGAAACAACATTATTATGGCTACTTGCCATTCAACTAAGGACATCCAATACATGTTCTATTACTCCTAAGTACATAGTAGAGATATAGATACCTTAAAAGAATAGAATTCACCACCAAAGTACTAACCCTCTGCTTAAATTTCCTTATTCCAAACACCAAATCAGGGGCGGAGCTATGCCTTGGCCACCTGTGGCACGTGCCACACATGGATTCATCATGTGAAGCAGGGCCGGATTTAAGCATCCAGGCCTTCATTTTTTAGGGGCGCTTGATAATCACTGGTACAGAAAGTGCTATTGGCCATGCCAAAAATGTGTGACGATATGCATATAGTCAAACATGTTTTTTTCGTTGTGTGTCACCAAAGGTCCCGCCACCGTAGGTGGCATATGGTCACATTGTTGAGTTCGTGGCCTTTTCCATCGAAAAAGAGTGACCAAAACCCCGAATATGTGTGATAAATTAGGCATAAGTTTTGTTGGATTAGTCATTATTAGTGACTGTAAACACTTTATAATCACACGAATGTTTTTTGAGAGTAACTATTTTTCAACCTTTGACCACATAAATATATAATATATGTGACATTTGAGATGATATATTCAAGTAAATGTGTATTTTGTGTGACTATTTCCCGTCCTTTGGCCACATGAATACATAATAAATGTGACGTTTGTGATGATTAATGTTGCAAAAATCGTGAGTCGGTAGTGAGGCGATTGACTACCCTGTAGCGTGTAATAGCCGATTACAAGGCCGATTACCTTGTAATTTCCGATTACAAGGCCGATTACCTTGTAAAAATCAACAAGGTGGAAGGCCGTGTACCTTGTAATCGCCAATTACAAGGCCGCCTAGGCCGATTTTTGCAACATTGGTGATGATTTAGTCACACAATGAGTGTTGTTTTTTTGGAGTTAGTCACATACAATTTAAAACAAAGTGGCCAAAAGTGTTAATAAGTGTGACCATATGCTGTTTAAAGTGAAGAAATGTGTATTTTGTGTGACTATTGATCATCCAATGGCCACATAAATTTTATGTTTGTGTGGCCTTTTGTAATATTTAGTCACACAAAGCATGTTTGTTTTGGGTATTTAGTCACATACAATTAAGTAAACAGTGGCCAAAAGTGTTAATAAGTGTGACCATATGTTGTTTAAAGTGAAGAAATGTGTATTTTGTGTGACTATTGATCATCCAATGGCAACATGAATTTTATGTTTGTGTGGCCTTTTGTAATATTTAGTCACACAAATCATGTTTGTTTTGGGTATTTAGTCACATACAATTAAGTAAACAGTGGCAAAAAGTGTGACCATATATTGTTTAAAGTGAAGAAATTTGTATTTTGTGTGACTATTGATCATCCAATGGCCACGTGGATTTTTTTATTGTGTGGCCTTTTGTAATATTTAGTCACAAAAAGCATGCTTGTTTTGGGTATATAGTCACATACAATTTAGGAAACAGTGGCCAAAAGTGTTAATAAGTGTGACCATATGCTGTTTAAAGTGAAGAAATGTGTATTTTGTGTGACTATTGATCATCCAATGGACCCACGAATTTTATGTTTTTGTGGCCTTTTGTAATATTTAGTCACACAAAGCATGTTTATTTTGGGTATATAGTCACATACAATTAAGCAAACAGTGGCCAAAAGTGTTAATAAGTGTGACCATATGCTGTTTAAAATGAAGAAATGTGTATTTTCTGTGACTATAGATCATCCAATGGCCACGTGAATTTTATGTTTGTGTGGCCTTTTGTAATATTTAGTCACACAACGAATAAAGCAAATAGTGACCAAAACTGTTAATAAGTGTGACTATATACATCTTTTAGTCACATTCAAGAAATCAATATATATCAAAACAAATTCAAATATATTTAAAAACAAATTCAAATACAATAAAATTGTAAATATAAAATTCGTATCTAACTCTATACCCTAGGACCTCCTTTTATACACCAAGGAGTCCTAGTCGGCTTACAATACTTTTCTAAATATCTATAATCTTTTTCATAAACAACTAATACATATCATACTATACAAGCAATACTAACTATATGAAACAACAATACTAACTTATAACTAGCAGTTGTAACTAATACATTAGCAGTATTAACTTCGAGTTGTCTTAATCTCTGAGCAGTCTTCACTTTATACTATCAGTACTAACTTTCACTAGCAGCACTAACTTTTGTACTAATCTCATCATCTGGATATTCTCCGTCTCTGTTTTAAGTAGAAATGACAAAAGTTAGAAGCACATACAACATCCTTTCTTGCCATCGATGACTGTGTTTGGTTTGTATGTGTATGTGCATGTGCTTGCATTTAAGAGATAAGAAAAAATTTACCAAGAGCTGATGGAAAAAGCGGTCTGATGTGTCATCTGCTTTCAAATACCAATTTTGCTGCAGTTGTAGAACAAAACGAGCAGACAGTTTAGTGTTATTAATCTGTATGAATTTAACGGGGATCGCAAACAGTCACAATGATATGGTTAGAAGTTATAGTATTACGAAATGCAAAAAAAAACATGCACCAGTTCAGAATAGCACCTAAAACCTACAATGGTACAAAAGGTTAGTAAACCAACTTGGTATACCTTATCTTGGAATCTTTTTCTGCTTCAGAAGATTCAAATGCATTGCCTTCATCCCAGCTGGCAGCAGGATGGTTAGCCACCTGTTCCATTAAACAAGGAAGTTAGGACCCCAGAATGTTGACTTGAAGAAGGGGCTTTCTTAGAAGAATTCCCACTTACACTGAGTTTCCCATTGGTAAGACGTCAGATGCTTATCAGCAAGGTTTTGTGTAAGTTGGTGGAAAGTGCCAACGTCATCAACCAAATTTGCTTTTCGCATCCTTTGACCGATACCATGAACCATGAATACTAGATGCCGTAGAGGGACCTGTAAAAAGTTGAATACCAAAACAATTTTATTAACTGCAATTTACAGCTAATGGATCAATCCGTTTATGACTTATAACCATAAATTGAGCTTGAAAGTATTATAAACATAGAGCCTTAGAAAAACGCAATTACTTTTATCTGTTAATAATAATTGTCCATTTCTTCCTCTATCTGCTGACGTAACTCATCCTATAAACAGATGTTATGAACTTTAAGAAACCAAGGCACTAATAACGCTGCATAATATAACATCTGCCAACCATGACACACTAAAAATATATATGGGTTGGCTTTGGTGACTGAGATGGAGCATACCCACACCTCAATTTAACTCCAGTCCCTCAAAAATGAACTGTGCCAGAAAATCTAGATGAGGGAATTTTTAGCCAGGTATCCCATGTATCATCCTCACTCGTGAAAATAACATGTAGCCCCTGCAAGAAACAAGTAACGTGATTAATGCTAACATAAAAGACGACAAAATTAGATGTCCCAAATATAAGTTTAGCATAAAAAAACAAACATACGGGGGTAGACCCTTACATATCAACTTGGGCAACAAATAATATACAATTGGTTGAAATGTTCTGCAGTGCCAAACCTGGAACGAATAAATGTCAAACACATTACCAAGCAAGCAAATCGCTCACATTTGGTATAAATGAAACAGTTTCAAAAAAAGCAACCATATTTGAGTGGTGGAAAGTGAGTGTAGCTTGGGTGATGGTAGAGGTGGAGTGGTGGAGGTGTGATGATGAAGGTTTGGCAGGGATTGCAGGTGTAGAGGTGGTGATGGCAGAGGGTGATGATGGTGTTGGTTTTTGCAGTGTGTAGCAGGCTTCACGTGAGGGAGGGAGTGGTGTTAGGGGTTTGACCCTGTTGACCTGGGTATTATTAACCAGGGGGTGTTTGTTTGGGCTTTTGGGAAGATTGGGCCACAGGGTGATATAAGGTGGATTGGTTTATTGGATTAGGTGGATGGGTTGTTTGGTGTTTTGGTTTAAGTAATTAAAGAGTCCATTTGTATTTGTTAGCTAAGATAGCACAAGGACCAAACTTGTAATTACTGAAAATCCAAGGACTGATCTCGCCAAGTTTTCCATAAATATTCCAAGGACTAAACTTGCCACATATTAAATTACCAAAGGTCCTTAATGGTTATTTTTTCCAAAATGAATTATCCGAGGACCAAAATTGCCTAAATTGAAATTTGAGGGGCCAAACTTGTAAATTCTCAAAACCTTTTACCCAAGAATCATTTTTGATAATATTTGACTTTGAAAGGACTTGGGTTGACTTATCTTTCAAAAAAATGCTTAGGGACTGTTTTTGACCAGTTTTGAAAGTTGGAGGACTGAAACTGCCAATTATGCAAACTTTGTTCATTTTTCATCTGTTTTTACTCATTTTGCATCTGAAACATATAAAACACAATCCCTGGGATATTTTCAGTATTTTGATGCATTTTTTAGTGTTTTTAAATGTTTTGCAGCTCAGATTTGACCAAAAATGATGAGTGTTTGAGCACTCATCAATCCCCCACACTAAACTATTGCTAGTCCCTAGCAATCTTTTTGTGAAAATTTAATGGATTAGAAGTCTCTTTACCGAAAGCCATTATTTCTGGAGTAGCCAAATGTTTCAGTTCAAGTAAGAACTATGGTACACTGATAACCATATGATTTTGAGCAAACCATCAGCTTTAAACGGATTTGATTTGTCTTTACCAGAAGCCGTTTGCTTCTGGACTAGCCAACTCTTGATGGAATTCAGTCATCATCTTGGTGAGTTGATTACCAATTATGGTTTTCCACTGCCTTTACCACAAGCCATAATCTTGCAGGCTAGCCAACTCTTTTACTTTTTAGGATATGGAGAGTTGAATACCATACAATTTTGGGCAAATTGTCAGCCATAAACGGATTTGATATATCTTTACCAAGAGCCGTTTGCTCCTGGATTAGCCAATCCTTTTGTCATTTAGACATGGCGGACTGATAACCACAAAAAATTTTGAAATTAAGTGAAATTTTTTTAAAATTTTGGCCAAAAACGGGGGTACTATAAGGTAAAATGTTATCAAATTCGCTAGAATTCCCCCCCACACTTAGAATTGAATATTGTCCTCAATATTCAAAGTCCCGGCTATTATGCCGACTTTTTGAACGTAAAAAGGCAACATTACAAGCTAAATGTGGAAATACCATTTTTCACTTTATTTTATTTATTGATATATACATGGTAACACAGTAGGGGCACTCCCCCACACTTAGGGTGAAAACCCATATGCATGCTACTGTTTTTGTTTACCGAGTCGCTAGCTTGACTAGACCCCGAATTCATTTGTTCTTGGGGAAGCAAGAAGTGGAAGAAACAATCTCCATCGGACTTTCATTCAAGATGTTTGGACAAACATTTGAAGCACGTGAAAGTTCCACACCGATGAGATAAGTACCCGGCTTTAAATAGTATAAACTATAAGCGGTGATGCCGGGGTCAAAGATAATGTCTTCATTCCCGAAGGAATGAAGAACAGGAGGAATGAAGAACAGGAGAAGTCACCCGGTAGGTGAAGAATGTAAGAAAGATCTTGATGACAATCAAGATAAAGTCATCATCATCAGAAAGAGAATTCATAATTGGTGTATCATGAATCTTATCATTTAAGCTCATATGAGCTAGACATATTATGGGAGGGAGGGTTGGGATATTGATAT
Organism: Artemisia argyi; assembly: GCA_030686995.1. Lineage (NCBI taxonomy): Eukaryota > Viridiplantae > Streptophyta > Magnoliopsida > Asterales > Asteraceae > Artemisia > Artemisia argyi. The sequence continues at coordinate 108,438,095 of CM060709.1, forward strand.
CAAGCAAATTCTCAGGGTTGAGAATATTTCCCTCCGGAACACAAAGGTTATCTTTGTCTAGATCAAAGTAGAAGTTATCATACTCCGGTGGAGATATGATATGAGTGAGTTCATGGGAGAACTCCTCGAAGGTGAATGAATCATATTCGGGGAGAGAAATTTGAGAATGAGAAGTGGTACTGCCACTAATCTTCTCTCCCATATGATCAAAATGAAAGGCTTCAAATTCTGGTATAGGATCATCGGAAAAAATGTCACTATCCTTAATGGGGATAAGAGATGAAATAGGTTTCATATTGAAAACCTCGATTTTAGAAATGAGGAGATTGACATTCGATAATGTTGCACAAAGTGCTTCATCCTTGATTTCAGTGTCAATCTCATCATTCTCTTCTTCTAAGCTAACTAGCTTAGAAGGTAATTCTTCTATATTAATGATGTCTCCACAAGACAACGAATCGTCATCAGTAGAATTGGAGAACACCTCAACATGATCAGTTGGGAAGACATGAGGAGGAGGGATATCACACACATGATCAAGAATTCCCTGTGACTCTCTTGGGATTGGGACAAGGTTCTCAACACTAGACTTTATGAATTCGTCCGATTCCTTTTCAGGACCAGTGTCAAGATACTCGTCGCCCATGCTCAGAAAGTGAGTGGGAATCTCGGGTGTGATAACAGCAAATTGAGATGGAATCTCAACTGATGGTATCTCAACTGATGAATTTGATGATTCTTTATAAAATTCAAGGATATCAAGGGTATCTTCATCATCACTGTCATCAGGAATGAAACATAATTGAGAGCTAGATCTGGCTGCTTTTTGTTTTTTAATTGATTCTCTAATAGATTTTTCAATGGCATCTTGGGAATTTATTTTAGCAGCCTGTTCTTCAGCTAACAATTCTTCCATGGATTTCTCATGTTGTTCATGACCAAGAAGCTCATCATGACAAGTGTTTAGTAACACTTGTATTTCTTTTATGTCTTGGATCAAATCATGAGAAAGAGTGTAAGGCTGTGGTGGTTGATCAAAATGACGTGTGTCATAATTGTCATAAGGTTCGGGCTCAAAGATAGGTGTGTACATCTTATGGCAATCAGAGACGAGATGTAAACCTCCACAGCATGTACAACAGTTGAACTGTTGTGACTAATCCTGTTAGTTATGTGGATATTGGTTAAAACCAAATTCGTAATCATTACAAGGAACTTGCTCATAGACAAGCTGGTTCCCAGTTTGACAATTAGAACTGTCGTGAGGACCTCCACAATACTCACAAGAAAAACTTGGTGTATTTTGATACGAAGCATCATTGAAATTTAAATGATACGGTTCTTGCTCGTATGGGTTATGAGGAAGGTGGTTGAAGTCGTTTTGAGAATATTCAAAAAAGTTCAGATCATAATCAGAGGTGAATGTAGGTTCAGTTCTCAAAACATAACATGCACAAAGTTCATGGCTAAATCCACAATCCATGCAATTGCACCGTTCACAAAGTGAACCATCTCCTAACGGATCTCCACAACTAACGCAATGAAGTTGTTTCAACGAAGATGTTTGAGGAGTATCGTTAGAAAGATTTCGTGAATCATTAAGAGAATTTGGATTTATGAACAAATTGCACACAGTACAAAATCTGTTACTACAATTATTTCCACATTCCTCACAAATACACCGGAAACAACGATAGCCGTTCTCAATCGGGCTTTTACAGTGAAAACACGTGTAGCCGAGAGACGCCATAAGAATTATACATGAGAGAGGTATAAGAAGGTAGAATCAAATGAATAGAGGGTAAGGAAAAATATTTTTGGGTTTTTTGTGTTCGTTGAAAACTTATTTAAAATGTTTTTGGTAATCGTTTTGAAAGACCAAATCGTTTCCTCGTAGATCACACAAAGTAATCCTTGAGTAATCTGATATGGTAAAATTCACGATTCGTTTTGTTTTTGATAAAAATATGAAAATATGAACAAGGATGGTAAATATACAATGAGCGTATATCCAGATTCACTAATCTGCAAAACCGTTTAGAATACGCGCACAACCTCCCCGGCAGCGGCGCCAAAATTTTGATTGGCGCTAAACGGTCATTCCAAATCAACCAATGAGCATGGTCAACAAGGTCAAACAGCCTAGGTCAATGCTTCCGGATAGTACAGAGTATCACCGGGTCGTTATGTCCCGACGAGGTGTGATGGTATTCAAAACGGATCGTGATCGGGTGAAAATGAATGGAAAAGGGGTTTGTGATTAATTGAACTAAGGAATATAAGAAGAAATAGCTTAAATAAGCTAGGAGAATGAGTACGTGAAAGCTAGCTACTTAAAAACTTTTAAAAGCAAAAACGCTTACATTTAATTTAAATTTACGTAAACGTACGAAATAAAACGCGAGTTTTAAGAAATAAAAAGCCTACGGATATGAAAATTATATTTTTACAATCCTAATGATAAAAGAAAATTTCTGGAAAAAGAAAAATAATTTTTACACTATTTAATTATTTATTATTAATTAATTACTAATTTTAACTATTTAATAATACACTAAATTACAAGAAAATAGGAAATTAAACTAGAAAAGTGAAATTTTAACTTTGAAAAATCTAAAATATTATAAAACTAAATTTCAAACTGAAAATCTATTTTTCCTACTTTTTAAATAATTATTATTAATTAAAAACTAATTATTAATTAATTTAAACTAATTTAAAGTATACTAAAATACAATTAAATATTATTTTAAGCTAGAAAAATAAAAATTAAATCTTGAAAATTCTCAAATAACTTAAAACTAATTTTAAAACTGAAATTAATTTTTTTTGGGTTTTTATTTAATTCTTATGAATTTAAAATGATTTAAAAATATTTAAAAACTAATATTAATTAAGAAAAGTACTAAATAAGCTTAGAAAAATATGAAAATTTTATGGAAATTCTAAAATAATATACTAAACCTAGAAAAAAAATAAAAAGTTAGATAAGCCCACTAATAAGCTAATTTGGGCGAATAAGCACTTTAAATAAGCAATTCAAATACGCAAATAAGCACCAAATCACACCAAAAGCTTAAGGAAGGTTCAAATAACTTAAATATGCACAACTAAACAATAAAAACAAAAATAAACCCACAGAATAAGCTAGAAAGGCAATAAACAGCTTAAATAAGCACTTAGAATAAGCACTTCTACACCACATTGCACCAAAAGCTCAGGGAAGGTGTAATATACTAAAACAAACTCAACTAAATTCAAAAACCTAAAATAAGCCCAGGCCGTGAGCCAAATCGAGTGCTCAGGCATATTGTACTATTGAGACAGAAACAAGACTAAATGGCTACTTTAGAGGGCCTGAAAAGCTAACAAAAAAATCACAAAAATAAAGTAAAAATATGGGCTTGAAGACAAGCTGGCAAATAAGCTACAAACCAATTTGCAGGTTCTAAGAACTTGAAACGAAGGAATTAAAAATGCTTGATCAAGGGGTTGTGGGACTAATGCTTAACTGACGCAACAGTTGAAATGGGTTGAAAATGAACTGTTAGGACCCACAACAGGTCCACTACAGATGCATACAACTATCCTAACCTATAATAAACTAGTTGTGATCAAGAATAACAACTAAAAAGAGACCTAAGCTAGATTTACCTAATCAACTTATAATATCGGATATACACTAAGATTTTACTTAAATCTTTGAAAGCTATAAGGAAATGCTTAAAAATGCTTCTACACTAGTCCTAATATCAAATTAGAGCATGTTCAACTTCAGTTATTTACCAAAACATCCTAAACCTTAAAATTCCATACTATGCCAAACACTCCTAAAGTGTCAACTGTTGGAATTTTTTGAGTGAAAAGAAAATTTTTGAACTAAAACTTGAAAGGTTAATGACATTTTAGGCTTGAATAAGTAGAAACAAACTATAGATAAGCAGATAAGCTGGGACACTCTTTGTAAACCAAATTTCAGGGCCTAATATTAAGTAATGAACAAAGTAAAAATATATGTTTGAAGGAGTTTGAGACAGCTTGGCTGCTGTTGGCAGTTGGTACAAAATGGGTCAAAAGTGAACATTTTGACTTGGAAACCTAAAGACCAGGTTTGAACTAACTTGTACTATCCTAAATGGGACTAAAAGAATGCAAAAACAACCACTAAAGATGCTAACTCGAGATCTAACCTATCTAATTTCATATAACAGTAAAAATAAAAAATAAATTGGAAGGGACACTCAAATGCTTCAAGACTTTATGAAAATGCTCAAACTTAGTTTAAAACTACTAGTAAAAGGTAACTGAAGTTGATCTAATTTAAAAAAAAAAAATGACAGAAACTTGTTTAGGGCCAACGTAACTGCTTGTGCCAGACAGTCCTTAACCAAGGACTGATTTTAGATTTACACTACAAATGGCTTAGAAAGCTTCTGAAAATGAAAGCTAAGCACTGATTAGACTATATTATGTGTAAATAAGCAGTAATGACCAAGTCATAAGCACTTTTAATAAGCTAATCTCACTAAACTAAATTGAGCTAAATGGGCAGTGAAGCAACAAAACCAAGAACCACTACTATCCAAGTTACCAATTAAGCATAAACAGCAACATGAAACATAAATAAGCATAAAAGAGCATGAAAGAAGCACTGAATAAGCAGAAAGCCAAATAAGCAGAAAAATAAGGTATTTTTGTATTTTTGAGATTTCGTTGAAAACTTGAGTAAATCCTTTTGAAAACAACTTAAAAGAAAGGAAAGGCTCTCAACAAGCTATGTGAGATTTAATGAGCTTATAGGAACAGTAATAGAAGCTTACACAGGAAAACTTAAAATTTAAAGCAATGGGAATTTTAAATGGCTATAACAAGAATTGAAACTGGAATTACATTGAAACTGAGTTAAAGAGTAACAAAAGCTGAAATCTTCTTAGGCTAACAAGACATTAACAATTACACTAAGATTAATTAAAAACTACTCCTACGGCTAAAATCCTACTGCCATTTTTCTTTGGCTTACAACAACTATATATACTAAAATTAAGCTAGGGTTTTCTCCCCAGTTGTGCTTCCTGTGTCTTTCCCATCAATATTTTTGGCCTTTGGATGAGTTATTATTGATCCTGGCCGTCAAATTGGTTTTGGTGAGAAAACATATATAAGCAATTTGTCTCTGAGATAACTTGTAGCAGGGAGACAAGTTTTGGACTTAGTGGTGGAAAGTGAGTGTAGGGTGGGTGATGGCAGAGGTGGAGTGGTGGAGGTGTGATGATGAAGGTTTGGCAGGGATTGCAGGTGTAGAGGTGGTGATGGCAGAGGGTGATGATGGTGTTGGTTTTTGCAGTGTGTAGCAGGCTTCAAGTGAGGGAGGGAGTGGTGTTAGGGGTTTGACCCTGTTGACCTGGGTATTATTAACCAAGGGGTGTTTGTTTGGGCTTATGGGAAGATTGGGCCACAGGGTGATATAAGGTGGATTGGTTTATTGGATTGGGTGGATGGGTTGTTTGGTGTTTTGGTTTAAGTAATCAAAGAGTCCATTTGTATTTGTTAGCTAAGATAGCACAAGGACCAAACTTGTAATTACTGAAAATCCAGGGACTGATCTCGCCAAGTTTTCCATAAATATTCCAAGGACTAAAATTGCCACATATTAAATTACCAAAGGTCCTTAATGGTTAATTTTTTCCAAAATGAATTATCCAGGGACCAAAATTGCCCAAATTGAAATTTGAGGGGCCAAACTTGTAAATTCTCAAAACTTTTTACCCAAGAATCATTTTTGATTATATTTTACTTTGAAAGGACTTGGGTTGACTTATCTTTCAAAATAAATGCTTAGGGACAGTTTTTGACAAGTTTTGAAAGTTGGAGGACTGAAACTGCCAATTATGCAAACTTTGTTCGTTTTTTATCTGTTTTTACTCATTTTGCATCTGAAACATATAAAACACAATCCCTGAGATATTTTCAATATTTTGATGCATTTTTTAGTGTTTTTAAATATTTTGCAGCTCAGATTTGACCAAAAATGATGAGTGTTTGAGCACTCATCATTGAGTTAATTTCCTATATAACAGATGTTATGTTAATCTTTTGATAGATAACTTACGCGACTGCGATAAGCAAACTCCAACTGTTCAGCAATATCCTCCCGGAGTGGAAACCAAGTAAGACTCCCTTTATGAGCAAAACAGCGGCCTCTTAGAACACGTCGATTGTCTCCATTCCAATAAACATGAAAACTATGTCGTCTTAATAAGTCTACCTGCAACGATTACCACCACATGAATTTATAATCAAAAACATGTTTTAGGCTAGTTTTAATCCACGAAAAACAATATAAATCATTTTATATTCGATTACACATTTAAGAAAATATAAATTAAATATGTGTTTGTGCATACCCTTGAACAAAGTAGGATAGGTGAGATGAGGGTGATGGTGGCTTGACGGTGATGGTGGTGGATGTGGTGGTTATTGTAACACCCCCATTTTTCACTGATCACAGTGGATTAAGTGTTTGGGGTATTACTTCATAGTATCACAGTTACAGTAATAGAAAATGACTCGAAAGGAGACGTTTTAGAAATTTAGTTATCATTCATTTAATTATCAGAGTTTTATTTGTAAAAGATATACTTTTACTTTTGATGAGGTCCCAAAAATCTAGGTGTTAGGTTATGTTTGAATGATAACCAGGTTGAAAGTCCTCCGAGCTCAGTGCCTCCTTCTGCCATATCTCCGTAGAAGTGATATACCTAGAATACATGCTTAAAAAGTCAACACTAGGTGTTGAGTGAGAGTCATAGGTTTAAGTGTTAGTGAATACAAGTTCTTTGGGTTCAGTTGTTACACCCATCTGGGAAAATGTAATGTGTTGGTAATAATTGTGATGCATACACAATTATCATGAGTGGGGTATGTTGCACTAAGCTCATGAACCACATGTTAACAATCCGGGTCATGGGGGCTGCAGACCCAACCATGAGGGGATGGGAAGGATAACTTGCCAAAGTTAAACCTTCAGTGGGTTCAAATATAGTACTTATTGGTACCACCCAGAGAGGTGTTAATACCAACGGGAGTTGTCAGACTCCAATAGATCTATCAACTATATTCGTGTTCACGTGGGTAAAATATCTCAAACGATTAGATTCATGAATTTTGGTTATGTAATGGTGGCAGTTAGTTTACTCATGCAACAACCAAAGAAAAAGACTTGTATTCGATTTTAAGTAAAGCAAGTAGCATGTATCCCCCTCACAGGGTTTGTAAAGCATTTAGAGTGAAAGTTTTAAAAAGAGTATGAGGCTATGAACTCACCTGGGTTTAGAGAAATCTAAGTGATGCAAAAAGTGACTCGGGAACTAGACTGCCTTACTCACGTATCCTAGTGTGTTGTAGGTTTGTATGTATGTCAAGCTTTAGTCATCTTGTTTAAGTTTCTTAAGTTGTTGTTCTTAGGTTCGTTAATGTTTTAGATATAATATAACACCGTTCAGGCCATGACAATTCAGAAGTATATGACTCCTCACATGAAGCTCCCTACTACTGTATTATGTTATCAACATAATACCGTTCGGGCCATCATAATTCAGAAGTTAATACTCCTCACATGAAGCTCCCTACTATTGAGCTATATTGTTATTAGGTTAAGTTATAATCATAACACCGTTCGGGCCATCACAATTCGGAAGTATATGACTCCTCACATGAAGCTCCCTACTATTGTATTATGTTATCAACATAATACCATTCGGGCCACATAATTCAGAAGTTAATACTCCTCACATGAAGCTCCCTACTATTGAGCTATATTTTTATTAGGTTAAGTTATAATCATAACACCGTTCGGGCCATTATATCTCAGAAGTATATGCAATAATCGTTCGAGGAGTCAGGGCACTTTAATTCGTAAACCCAACAAACTCGTCAAAACGAAATATCCACATAGTACTCCTCGCATGAAGCTCACTACTATTGTATTATGCTTCTAACTTTTATTAAGTTTTATATTTAAATGATATTTTTACTTTATACCCTTATAGTTTATATATTTACATTTTCTACCCTAAACTTATAATACTTATATTACTTATACTTATAACTATCTATACTTTACACAACTAGTCCTAGACTTCTATATTTTTAGAAATGACATATCTAACCCTTAGACTCATAAGTTTTCTATATTTACCATTTAGACCTTTAACTTTATAATATTTGCATAAATAGTCCTTTTTAGTTTATAACTTATTTAAGTTTCTATCCTAAGGTTTTAATACTTTTCAAAATGAGTCCTTACACTTATAAATTCTATGAAATGTCAAAAACTGTCCCTAGACTTTATAATTTCAGGAATTTATGATATATACCCTTATGCATGTAAAGTTTTGCAAAACTAGTCCTAAATGCATGTAAACTATATTTTTATGTAACAACTAAGTTTTCTAGCTTATGTTTAACTAATATTAGCCTATCTAAGTTATCTAAATTAGATTATAGGTCAATTAAAGAGTATATAGCATGCAAACATGTATTCGACTCATATTAGGGTTTTAAAATGTAAACTAGCAAATGATTATGACAAAGGATCATGCAAGGGTTCCTAGGGGATCTAAGGCATCCTAATACTATCCTAAGACTAAACTAAACCTAATAGAACTAAAAGTGAAGGCTTACTTGGTTAGGGAAGGGTTAACGAGGGTTAAGCTAGGGTTAGGGTTTTCTCGATGGCAACACGACTCAACAAGGCCTCAAGGCTTGGTTTTCTTGACTCCTATGTATACTAAAATTCGTATACTACTACAGAAGGTTTGAGGTGAAAAGAAGAGAAGAGGGGTGAATGAAATGCAGAGGGAGTCGCGGGTATTTATAGGGTCACAAGCCTTGGTGGCCAAGTTGTAGGTGTCGTGGTGACACGAAGAGGGGGGATGACTCATGACAGCTATATGGTGACTAATGAGAGCTATAAGGGTGGAGGTAGAGGTCTATAGGCGGTGTAGGGGGTGTTCGTGGTGGTGGTGAAGCCGCGGCACAAGTAGGTGACAAGTAGGTGAATCACCTACTTATGTGCTAGCTTAGAGGTGCTTGTAAGCTGCTTGGGAAGTTTATTGATTGTTTAGGGTGATTAGTGGTGTATTAGTGGTGGTTTAGTGGAGGTTTAGTGGTGATTAGTGGTGGTTTAGGGTGATTAGTGGTGGTTTAGTGATGGTTTAGTTAAGTAGGTGACAAGTAGGTGATGCACCTACTTGTGTAGGTGCTTGTAAGGTGTTAGGATGCTAGCTTAACTAGGGAGAGGTGCTAGGGTGCTTGGTTGAGGTATTTGAGGTGCTTATGTTTAGGTTTTACTAGTTTAGGTTAAGTTTTGACCTAGTTTTACTTAATGAGTGTTTATGGTTTTACCTAAGGTTTAGTGCCTAGGTTAGGTTCCTAAGAGTGTTTAGTGACTAATGCTAAGTCCTAAGGGGTTTATACTAAGTGATGGTAACTTATGGGAAAGATTTGGGAAGGTTTGACCTAGTTTTGTAACCTAAGTGACCTATTTTTGTTTAGTGGGAGATTAGGGTTTATCCTAAGGTTAGATTAGTGTCCTATGAGTGTCTAATAACTAATCCTAGGTCCTAAGAGGCTTATAGTAAGTGGTGATAATCTATGGTGAAGTTTTGGGATAATCTAGACCTAATTCTAGGAAGTTATGACTTAGTTATGGTTTTGTGCTTAAGGGACTTGTACCTAAGTTCTAAAGGGTTGTACTAATGCCTAATGGTCCTAAGGTATCCTAATATTCCTAAGGTAACTCATACTTAAGCCTTGGACACTTTCAAACTAGTTAAATTAAGCATATAGGTTCAAATAAGCACATAGACCTAATTAGGGTTTAGTTAAGGTTTATTAGGGTTTTGTGATACGTTTAGTGTGTTAGATTGATAGATTACTTATTATGGTGTTGTGGTGATCTTATGCTTGACATACCAGAGGTTTATAGGATGTGAGTGTTGGGTTATTTGGCTTGTGTGGGTACGTGAGCAGGTCTAGTGAGTCATGCAGGTAATAAATATATGCACATAAAAAGCAAAAATTTACTTGTGAAATACCTACTATAGGTATATGTAATGGGAATGATAGTAATGAGGTTTTGTGGGTTGTTACAGTTATCTTGAACCAAAAACCGAAGCAAAAAAACTCACCCATTGCCTCCCTTGTCTTGATGACGGTGATGGTGTGGAGGAGCGATGGTTGGTGGAACGACGGCGAGATAAGGCGGTGGTGTGAGTCGGTTCTAGAGAGAAGGAGAAGAGATGAATAGAGAGAAGATAGATCTGACTAGTGTTTGGGTTTTAATTTTGGGGAAAAAAGGGGCGGGATCTTGAGCCGGAAATTGAAATTTTGGGGAAAAAAGGGGCGGGATCTTGAGCGGGAGATTGAAATTTTGGGGAAAAAGGTGAGCTCCAAATGTTTAATGAGTTGAGCTCAACCTTATATAAGTTGGATTCGAGTTATTGTTGAGTTCTCGAGCTTGTAAGTGATATAAAATATGTTTTTTGTTTTTTGTTTTTTTTTTAAATATGTAAGTGTATTAAGTGTAAATGCTTATTTATGAATGCTGATGAGGCGAAAAATGAACCGTTTTTAGGGGTCATTTAAGCCCGGAATTGAATTTATTTGATCAAATATTGCCCTAAATCGTTCCTTTCGTTATTTTAGGTACTTTGGGAGTGAATTCTGGAAAAGGAAGCATTTTGGACATTTTTGGAGCATAAAAGTGAAGAAAACGGCAAAGACTTAATTTTCCATGCTGGGAACAGTACCTGGCGGCGTCAAGAAGGAAAATGTGACGGCGTCAAGAGCAAAATCCATGACGACCCAAAGAAAACCTGAAGGCGTCAGAAGAAGGGCGTCAAGAGTTATTTTGGTGACGGCCTGAAGAAGGATTACACGTGACGGCGTCAAACCCAGATCAAGGCAGTCCGAGAACTTTATTGGCGGCGAGATGACGGCGTCAGAAATTTACTCTTGACGCCATCACCTCACAAAATCTATATATACTTTTCTATTTTTCATTCATAAAGAGAGGAAATTGTGTGGAGAATACTAGGGTCGAACCTAATAAACCCTAGGTCGTTTGTAACAGTATTTTCAAGGGTTTTCACCCCTTGAAACCTTTCATGTTCAATTAAGATAAGTCCTCTTTCAATTCAATCAATATGTCTATGTGTTGTTTGAATATATCTTATGCTTGGCTTGATTATAACATGCTAGGCTAGATCTTTTGTGTGTTTGCTTAGATGTAATGAAACCTAGATGTTGATTATAGGTTGATTTCTTGTTTATAGTTGTAATGGATGAATGATTTCAATGTTAGGCTTAAGAAAACTGGCAGATCTCCATTGTGTAACTTGCTTGAACGTCTTAAGAAACATGAACCAATGTGTACTAGGTTTTTATGATTGTATTTAATGCATGAGCGAATTCTAGTGATCCCATGTTAGGAGCTTCTTAGCCGGCTCGACATAGGAGTGAAGTAGGAGCTTATAGGATTGGGGAAGTAAGTACGCCACCCCATGAATGGTATTAAGGAATACAATCCATCATCCACGCAACTGTAACAAGTAATTAACCTGTAAAAGATATCTAGGGAGTAGTGAAATCTAAGTAAACACCATTTTCCCACATATTGCTCACACCACTAATTTAATTTAGTTTATTTTCATTTTTATTATTTTATTTTGATTGCGTCTTAGTTATTGGGTTAGTTGACTAGCAACTAATTCCGCCCACTCTTCCAAAACCCGAGATTTTACTTGCTTTCATAAAACAAAAAGAATCATCCCTCACCTCTAGACCTAGTTTTTAGGCTTTCTAATCTGAGCGACACTATTCCTGAGTTGAACGATCAATCCCCCGGTACTTCTCAGTATATTATACTACAACGATCAGGTACACTGCCTGGTGGGGGTTGTAAGCTTCTCGAGATCCCTCGAGAGGTAAAGCCTGGTGCAATTCCCACGCATCAAGTTTTTGGCGCCGCAGCCGGGCAATAGTTATTGTCTAGGTTAGGATTTCTTTTTATTAGGTCTACTTGCTAGATTCCTTTCTAGTAAGATTTTATTTTTTATTTTTTTAGGTTCTCTTTAGTTTATCTCATTTCTTCGTGTTTTTGTTCGTAATCTTTACCATCCGACATCATGGAAGGTGATAACATCTTTGAACCCATCAACCCACCACAACAAGACCACCCACAAAACCCACCACTAGCTAACCAACCTCTTAGGCTCCGAACCCTAGGAGAGTATTCCCGACCTAGCCACCAAGGCTATCGAAACACCATTGAGCTCACCCAAGGAGCCAATGTGTCTCCCTTGCGATCCGACACCATCCGGTTGGTGCAAAGCGGATGTGCATTCCATGGACTTCGTTCCGAAGATCCAAATCAACATCTCAAGGACTTCCTTAAAATCGTAGATTCTATAGACCTTGATGCTACAACTAGAGAGTCAACCCGATTACGCATATTCCAATTCTCTCTACGTGATCAAGCTAGTCAATGGCTTGAGCATTTACCCGCAGGATCCATAACCTCATGGGATGATCTCACCACTCGTTTCCTTGCTCAATTTTTCCCACCGGGGAGAACTACCAAGCTTAGAAATGATATCTTGATGTTCCAACAACGTCAAGGTGAAACTCTATATGAAGCATGGACTCGTTTCAAGGACTTACACCAAAAAGTCCCTCATCATGGCATAGATCTTTGGCTCCAAGTCCAAATCTTCTATGACCATATCGATCTCTCCACAAGGCGAACCATTGACCAATCGGCCGGTGGCAAGCTACGTGATCTTAGTGCGGAAGAATCATGGGAACTCATAGAAGATCTTGCTCTCTATGACAACGAAAGTTGGAATGATCCTCGTGATTTGAACAAAACGGTCAAGGCAATATCTTTGCCTTCGAACAATTCTAGCACTCCCGACCGTAGGATCATGGAACTTGAGGACCAAGTCAAGTTTCTCATGAAATCTTACGAAGCTCCTAAGCCTACAAGCCAAGTGAACAAAATCACTTCTTCATGCGAATTATGTAGTGGTCCCCATGACACTCGTGATTGTGTGGAACTCCCCGAAACAGCTTTTGCGGACTACACATCTTCGCGTACCGACGAAGCGGGAGATAAGTGGTACACTTTCAAGCCCGAGCCAAACCCTTACGGTGATTCCTACAAACCCCTCTTGGAAAAATCACCCAAACCTTAGGTGGAAACAAAACCAAAACAATTCTTCCAATCCACCTAATCGTTACCAACCAAACGGTTCACCCTCCAACCGTACTTTCAACAACAATCCTTCTAACAACTATGGTAGTACCAAAAATCTTGAAGGATTGATGTCCAAGTTTGTAGCGTCTCAAGAAGCTCGCATATCCAAGTTTGAAGCCGATTTCAAACAAAAGCAAAGCGAGATGACCACCAAAACTGACACATTGTTGAAAGTTCTCAATGACCGAGAAATGGGAGCACTCCCAAGCGACATGGTCAAGAACCCGAAACTAAACGTTAATTCCATATCATCAGTTTCGTCACCCACTTCTTGTCCGCAACACTACTCGGTTAAATCAACGAGCACGTGTTTCAAACAAAACCAAATTCTTCAAAAGGACCAATCAAATAAAACACCCGATATAAAACCGGTCAAAAGCATAGTTGAAACACCTCCTACGCAAGACCTTGACGATGAATTCAAGGAGCTTCACCTTGAACGCCCCGTCATTGATGTCTTAGCCCGTGCTCCTTACTATAGTGACCTCCTAGAAAAGTATGAGAAATTTAAACTAGGTAAAAATGGGACCGCCTTTGTTCAAAACAAGTTACCTAAAAAGCTTGATGATCCGGGTATATTTGTTTTGCCTTGTAAGATAGGAAGATCCGAAGCTTTCGACACACTAGCCGATTTAGGATCAAGCCTCAATTTGATTCCATTGTCCCTTTTCACCACTCTCAAGCTAGTAAAGTTAGAGGACACGGAAGTCTTAATTGGTCTAGCGGATGGGAGTATTGTCCACCCGGTTGGAATGATTAAGGATGTAGTTGTTCATGTAGGGAAGTTAACTATTTTAGCGGATTTTCATGTCCAAGATATGGTTAGTGATACTACATGCCCACTATTAGTAGGAAGAGGATTTTTAGCAACCGCTAGCGCCATGATAGATTATAAGGAGTCTAAGATAGCGGTAGGTGAGGGCGATACTTGGTCGGTATATGATGTTAAGAAACATAGCTACGATTGTGAGGATGAACCGACACCACATTGGGTAGAGATGAATAGGAGACCATCTAGATATGGACCTTGGATAGAAAGGAACTTTATAGGACCTCAACGCCCATTCTATCTAGAAAAAGATTTCATCGATAAAACACATTCGGTGGAACAACTCATAGCTAGAGATGAAGAGCTAGACCTTTTCGAGGACCCCCTAGTCTTTAGGAAGATGATTGAGTTCTTGAGCGTAATGCCCATTAACATAGAGATGAACAAGTGGAAAAGAGAGGGGGATAAGTGTAAATGGAGGTGGGACAAGCCACCTAAGGAAGGTGACGGATCATGGCATATGAAGATGATTTTGCATGATCCGGATGGAGAAAAGTTTGAAAGGTCATACCGTACTAAGAAAACCGATAGGAGGTTGAAACCTAAGTTTGATCCCAAAGATGTCCTCAATGAGGAACTCACCCATGTCACGTAGTAACCCATGACCTTTAGTCTAGCTACAAGACTCGTAAATAAAGAAAAGCGCTTCTTGGGAGGCAACCCATGCTTTGTGTGATTTTTAATTGTTTGATTGTTATTTGTTTCCGTATGCATGCTTTATTTTTATTGTTGGTAGATCATGTTTCATACTAAAATGGTGAAAATACTTTATTTTGTTGTTTGGCTTAGTCTTAACTTCATCCAAAGGTATTTCGCAAAAGATAAGTGTAAGGGGAAACCCCAAATATGTTTTTAAGAAACAAACTCGATCATGATTCTCCACAATATTAAGTGAACATGTATATTCGTATTTGGTAGAGTAAAATGTTTGTACCGAGTCATAATGATGTTTTGCAGGATTTTCCAGGAAGTAGGATGAAGTTTTTCCAGAAATTTTCCGGAAACTTAACATAAGAATTTCTGCAGGTTACTTCTGATGGCGTCAGGAAGAAACTCCTGACGGCGTCACGTGTAAAATTCTGGAAATTTTACCAGTTTTGTTTTTCTAACGGAGTCTTAAAGTTTTTGCTAATTCTTTAGTTTTATAATCTCCAGGAAATCTGCAAACATCATTCCACAAGCATTATATCTTACTTTGTTTTCTAGGATTTGTTAGCATATATAGATTGCCGCCGATTTTACGCAAGGTTGCCTTGTCTGTTTTCTCAGGTTTAACAGGTTATATATGACAAGAAGATGATTTATATTCTGGAAGGGAAGCTTTGATTGTTCATTTTCTTGGAGGAAGATCTAACCTGGCTACCTTATTATCCATACCGAGCGAATCAGGGGAGTATTTGATTTCATTCTTTTACTTTTTTCACTTTTACATTCTTTACTTGAACATTGGGGACAATGTTCATCCTAAGTGTAAGGGGAGGGTAAAATGATGATACCTCATAGGAAACACTTTCGCTTGAGTTTGTTTGTTTGATGGTAGGTGTGTAATAAAACTATGAGAAATACTAGTTAGTGTAAATTTTAGCGCCAAATTTAAAATTTTTTACAACATTTAGGAGTGAAACTTTAGCCATAGCAAGCATCTCATGGATAGGAGATTGTATGACTAGCACAAAACCGTACCATTCAAAAAAAATTTCCACCCAAATATGTGACGTTCGCCTTTAGATTTGATAGGAAAAACATTTACTATTAGTGCTTATGAGTGTACCAGTAGCATTTAGATTCTAGAACTTGCGTTAGTGATGCATCCCGAGACCGCTAGTAAGACTACATTCGTGTAGTAGGATTTACTACATGATAAGAGGCATTAGGATCACCCTTGTGTTAAACCCGTATCATAATTACTTGACCATTTAAGTCATATTACTTGGCTAGTTAAGTCAATTAATTTTTCCCACACCCTTAGCGTTGTACTCATTTTTAGTACACGAAATCCCTAGTACACCCCTCCAAGCCTATCTTTTCGTTTCTAACTTTAAGCATCTTACTTAAAGGAAGAATCTGTTACACCCCACTTAAATGTACACCCAAATCACCTTAGCCTTTCGTGTATGCACTCATCTTTAGTGCATTATTGTTATTTGTTTAAACCCTTAGTTAATTATCTAATTGATTACATGGTTGCTAAGTCAGTCATATCCTTGTACATATTGTTTTGGGATGATTGGGACTCATGGGTAAAGTTCTTATTTTATGGAGTAATGGGGAAAAACATAATATTATTACCCCTATATGTACGTTAATCTTAAAAGTACTCCAAGTGTTTTGATTATCTTAATTCGGGTCATTAGATTAATTATTTGTAAAGTTTGTAAAAATTCAAGTGTAAGGGGAATGTTCATTCCCTATGATGTATTATTTTGGATGGTAGGGTAAGAGTGTATGCAAAAAATAAAAAATAAAAAAATAAAAAAAAATTGAAAAATTAAGAAAAAGGAAAAAAAATAGAAAAAGAAAAGAGAAAAAAACATACGGACTACCATCCCGTTTCATTCTATGTTTATTTTATGTTTTTTTTTATTTTTGATTTATTAGCTTAAGTCGAGTCTAGTCTTGGCTTATCAACGCCATATTGTACATGTAATTAACCAAGATGATTAACTCGCCACCATTAAAGACTGCCTATATCCAACAAAACCGTGTATTCCATATCCCTACACCTAACGTTATAACCCTTTGAAAGACCTCTTTGATAGTTTATCCTAGGTGCTTACGCCATGTGGTGGAGGTTTGATCCTTTCCCAAGCCTATGGTAATCTATTTTGCTATGACAGGTAGTGAGAGATGTTTTTGAGATGTTTTCCATTTCCATATTGTGATATTACTTTATTACACCCGAGAGATGTGAGTATCTAAACACTATTTGTGAGATGCTAGTGTATGACCTCCGTGCTTGTCTTTGGTCTTTAGTGGAACGATTATTTGTTGTAATTACTTTTATATTAGTGTTAAATGACCCCTAACTTGTATTTTGATTAGAATAAAAGCGCATTTTCTTGAGGACAAGCGAATCTCAAGTGTAAGGGTATATGATGAGGCGAAAAATGAACCATTTTTAGGGGGTCATTTAAGCCCGGAATTGAATTTATTTGATCAAATATTGCCCTAAATCGTTCCTTTTGTGATTTTAGGTACTTTAGGAGTAAATTCTGGAAAAGGAAGCATTTTAGACGTTTTTGGAGCATGAAAGTGAAGAAAACGGCAAATACTTAATTTTCCTTGCTGGGAACAGTACCTGACGGCGTCAAGAAGGAAAATGTGACGGCGTCAAGAGCAAAATCCATGACGACCCAGAGAAAACCTGAAGGCGTCAGAGGAAAGGCGTCAAGAGTTATTTTGGTGACGACCTGAAGAAGGATTACACGTGATGGCGTCAAACCCAGATCTAGGCAGTCCGAGAACTTTATTGGCGGCGAGATGACGGCGTCAGAAATTTACTCTTGACGCCGTCACCTCACAAAATCTATATATACTTTTCTATTTTTCATTCATAAAGAGAGGAACTTGTGTGGAGAATACTAGGGTCGAACCTAATAAACCCTAGGTCGTTTGTAACAGTATTTTCAAGGGTTTTCACCCCTTGAAACCTTTCATGTTCAATTAAGATAAGTCCTCTTTCAATTCAATCAATATGTCTATGTGTTGTTTGAATATATCTTATACTTGTCTTGATTATAACATGCTAGGCTAGATCTTTTGTGTGTTTGCTTAGATGTAATGAAACCTAGATGTTGATTATAGGTTGATTTCTTGTTTATAGTTGTAATGGATGAATGATTTCAATGTTAGGCTTAAGAAAACTGGCAGATCTCCATTGTGTAACTTGCTTGAACGTCTTAAGAAACATGAACCGATGTGTACTAGGTTTTTATTATTGTATTTAATGCATGAGCGAATTCTAGTGATCCCATGTTAGGAGCTTCTTAGCCGGCTCGACATAGGAGTGAAGTAGGAGCTTATAGGATTGGGGAAGTAAGTACGCCACCCCATGAATGGTATTAAGGAATACAATCTGTCATCCACGCAACTGTAACAAGTAATTAACCTGTAAAAGATATCTAGGGAGTAGTGAAATCTAAGTAAACACCATTTTCCCACATATTGCTCACACCACTAGTTTAATTTAGTTTACTTTCATTTTTGTTATTTTATTTTGATTGCATCTTAGTTATTGGGTTAGTTTACTAGCAACTAATTCCGCCCACTCTTCCAAAACCCGAGATTTTACTTGCTTTCATAAAACATAAAAAATACAAAAAGAATCATCCCTCACCTCTAGACCTAGTTTTTAGGCTTTTTAATCCTAGCGACACTATTCCTGAGTTGAACGATCAATCCCCCAGTATTTGTCACTATACTATACTACAACGATAAGGTACACTGCCTGGTGGGGGTTGTAAGCTTCTCGAGATCCCTCGAGAGGTAAAGCCTGGTGCAATTCCGACGCATCAAATGCATCAAGCTTTTTGAGCTGAAGTCGAACCGAATTCAATTCTTAGGTTATATTTCAATTTTAATTTTTGTAAGAAAACACATCTTTACAGATAAATCGAGCTTTTCGAGTCAAGCTCAAGCTGAGTTCAAACTTTCTCGATCCCGGATAACATGATCGAGAGGTCCCTGGATACTTGCTTCTTAGTGTCTGTGACAAACGGTATATACCTACCAAGCCGATGCAACCCATGCATGACCAGTGATAATGGCTAATTCACATAGGCCATGAGTCATGTGCATTAGGTTATCACTGGTCACATTCATTAATACGGGTATTTGACATCATATGGGTCATATGCATTGGGTTATAGTTGCTTAGAGTGTCATGTTATGACACATCCATGACTGTTGACAATTGGTAATTAACATGGGTAATGGGTCATGTGCATTGGGTTGTAGTGGCTTATAGTACGTGTCATGTTATTGACCAATACATTCCTGGTGATCGACAATGGGTAATTAACATGGGTAATGGGTCATGTGCATTGGGTTATAGTGGCTTATAGTGTCAT
The DNA here is from genome assembly GCA_030686995.1 of Artemisia argyi. Classification (NCBI taxonomy): domain Eukaryota; kingdom Viridiplantae; phylum Streptophyta; class Magnoliopsida; order Asterales; family Asteraceae; genus Artemisia; species Artemisia argyi. Next base: position 108,457,311 of record CM060709.1, read on the forward strand.
GTTATCAACCAATACATTACTGGTGATCGACAATGGGTAATTAACATGGGTCATGGGTCATGTGCATTGGGTTGTAGTCGCTTATAGTGTAATGGAAACCATGCATGACCGGTGATAATGGCTAATTCACATGGGCGACTTTTTAAATACAAAATACACTAAAGGGTGCGCTTGGTTCAAACTTGGGAAAGGGAAAGCGAAAGTGTAAGATAATGGTCGGGAAAGGGAAAGGTAAAGAAAATCAGTCCCCCCAATTTATTGGGTAATGATCCATTCCCCACTATTGGGTAATGGGTCATTGCATTATGCTTTACCAAGTATATTTTTTCATTACCTTTCCCATTCTTCAATTCACCCCCTATAACCCCCTACCAAGCATTAGGGGTGTTCAAAAAACCCGAGAAACTGACAAACCGCTCAACCCGAAACCGAAACAGAAAAAAAACCAAAACCGGAAAAACCGCATATCACAGTTCGGTTTCGAGTTTTACTTTTAGATATCCGTTGTTAACCGAACGAACCATATATAATATAAATAAATTACCCGCCCCGTGATGGATAGTTAAAATCTTCCAACTAACCGAACCGAACCGCCCCGTGAACACCCCTACCAAGCATGCCCTAAAATACAAATGTAGATTTAATACTTATTAGTTTTAAAACTTTCACTACTTTTTACTTTTAGTTTTTATACTTTTAATAACTTTTAAACTTATAATATATACAAAGAGTATCAAACGCACTTCACTTTTAAACTTATAATATATACAAAGTTTATCAAACACACTTCACACACTTCCACATAATCCTCTCTTTCTCTCTCACAGTTATAACTCACTCGGTTACAATTGACCAAGTAAACGGATCTAGGGTTTTGATCCTTTATTCTCAGTTTTGTCTTACATTTGTTAAAGACTTGTTACTTTATGTATTAGATTTATGTTGTGTTGTTTTTGCGAATAATTAGAGCAAAAGAGATATTAAGGTGTGTTTGGTTTAGCTTATTTTGTGTGGTTATCGGCTTATTGAGTTTTGGGAAAGTTAATAAGCTCACGTTTGTTGGCTTATTAGCTTATCCACTTAAAATATCATAGGCTTATTGGCATCCCCAAATCTCAAAAAGCTGAAAAGATCACAAATTCATATAATCCAAATACCCCCTTAGAGCTATTTATTCTTAGACTTAGGTTGATTATCTGTTATAAGAATTGCGTTGCATTTGTATTGATAGAATAAGGAAGAACATGATGTGTTGTTTTTGCGAATAATTATAGCAAAAGAGATATTAAGGTTTGCTTGGATTAGCTTATTTTATCTTAGGCTTAGGTTGACTATCTGCTATAAGAATTATGTTGCATTTGTTTTGAGAGAATAAGGAAGAAAAGTGGCGGATGTGTGTGCGAATATTTAGGCTAAAACATCCAAGTATCAAAGATGGAAGAAGTATCAACGATGGATGAACCGAAACCACTTTCAAGTATGAACATAAACTTGTTTTGGTGTTGTTCATCCGTTGTTGATTCATCTTTGCTCTTTGTCAAAATACAGAAACAATTATCAAGTATAATTTTTAGGTTCGATGCTTGAATTTAGTGTCTTCGTATTCCAGCATGTTGGTAGGTTAGAGATTCAAGGCTGAATAATATGTTGTTGTTGGCTAGGGTAGAAAGGATGGTAGTTCATTGTATTGTTAATATAAATTTAATATGATTTCATTCATGCACGATTAGCTCTCTAATGTCGTAGAATCTACATAATTAATATGTATGTTCATCACATCTAAGGGAGCAATATAAATGATAGTAAGAATCTGTTTTCTAATAACTTAAAGCTCAATAATTAGGGCAGATCTATCTAGCGTTGTAGATGGTTCCGTTGCTTAATTTGGAAAATGTCTACTACCGTTTGTGTGGTTGATCTTGATCACAAGCTTTGGCTCTTTCAATAATGTACCTGGATTAAAACTTTTGTCCCGACAATGAAGATACATTCTTGAAAGTGCCAAAGCTAGTGATCAAGCGCACACAAACGTTATTAGACGGTGTCCAAAAAACAAAGCAATGGAACCTTTCTGTAATGTTAGATAGATCTGGCCTGATCATTGAGACGTCTTCAATGCGAAAATGATATAGTGTGTATTGTTCATGACAGGCCACACTCCTTCATTATCGCATTCAAGATGAGTGATGTTACTTAGACTCTATTCTTTACTCAACATTTCTAGATTGTTTGTATCACTCTGTTTACATTCAATTCTTTTTTATGATCTAAATGAGTCTGGAATTTCAACATACCTTTCCATTCTGAGTTCCCATACAGTTCCTTTTGTTTTTTCAACAATCTAGCAATGCGCCTGGTGCAGGCCTTTGCTCAAAGGGAGTTGAAACGACAAAAGGAGCTGTAGCGGGAACTCAGAAGGGTTAAGTATGTTGGTTTATTGCATTCCATTCTTTTTTATGATCTAAAACCAACCATCCAACAAGTAATGTGGCCATTGGAGTTCAAAGAACAAAGGTTGTTTCAAACACACCCTGAATTGCAACATTGACTGTTTTTGTCCATATTAGTTGACTGTTTTGGCCTTGGTCTTTGCACACCTGCCTTTTTGGCCTTGGTACTGCAAATACTATTTTTTTCTCATGTTTGCACACATGAAAAAGTAATGTCATGACTGCACAATTTCATGCCTGCAAGAAGGTAAGAAACACTATTTTTTTCTTCACTGTCAATTGACTACTTTTGCAGTTTTGAAACACTAACCAAGCATACCTTTTTCTCTATAAAAACCAAACACACCAACTAAGCTCCCACAACCCTATTCTACCTACTGAAACAATGAGTTCCAAGAACAAAGGTTGTTTCAAACAAACCCTGAATTGCAACATTATCTTTTATTTCATTTACACTATATTTTTTTTAATTTTAATATATATATATATATATATATATTTTTTTTTTTGCAGAAATCATTAACATTGACAGCAGTTACTCAAGTGACTCAAGTTCATTTCATATATCAAGTAGTTCTTAAGGTCCTCCAAATACATGGGCATACTACTTTCCAAAGGGATATTCTGGATCATGCACAAAAAAGGAAGATGCTAGGAAGGTTAAAACTCCAAAAAAGACTGCCAAAGAGCTTTTTGATGAGAGGGTTCAGGTGCTAGGCCTGCCTAATGCTAAGACTTGTGAAGACAAGGGTATAAAACCATGGGAACGAAAAATGCTCAAAGTTTGTTCAAAAGGGAAGGGTAAAAAGAAAATGTATTAGTTGAGTTAGGAAGTAATTTGAATAAACCTGTGTAATCCTTTTGTACTACTTTATTTGACTTTATGAATAAACATGTTGTCATTGCTCAATTTTCTTATTAATTGTTAGAATATTTTGATTGTTGTGTTCATTAAGAAGAACTTGGGATATATTTTGTATTATGTTAATCAAAAGTTTCTGCTGCTAAGAAAACGTTACTGCATCTGGGTTTGTACTGCTAGATATGAGAGTGTAGGGATGGATTGGTAACATTTACACTTAAGGGTTTAAATCCCCAATTAAATCGATAATTCAGTTTCACGCACACATAATTTCTCTCTAATCACAAACACTAACATCTTTTATCAATATCCTTTGACTCCTGGATTACTTGCTGTGATGATATCTACAAAGATCATATGTGAAGAAAAAACAGAGGTAGTTAGCTAGAGATCTCATTCAAAGAATTAATGATCAGTATGAAAGAGCAATGTATGATAGGAAGGAAAAAAGATAAGGTGTTTGTAGTGTTGATCTTGGGAATGCCCATATCAGCAATTGTTTATGTTGTAAGAAAATCAAAGTGAAGCACATGTCATATTAAAGCTTTTGTTTTGCTGCAAATACTCTTTTAAAGGATTTATGTTGTTGTTGTTGTATTAATTGTTTAAGTCATACTTGCGAATACTCTTTTAAAGGATTCCAGATTATAAAATACTATAACTTCAAGCAGCATAAAATGTGTACTAGCCGTATTAACTATGTACTAGCAGCAGTAAACACCCTGCATATTTTTCAATCACTTTCATGAGCATCACTAACTACAGCTGAGCAACATTAACTAAAGTTGAAAATTGTTACTTCATTAAAGTTGAAAATTGACTTTAGAAAGTCAAGTAACATAGTTCCTAGGGGTTACACAGTTTTATGATGGGGTATTTAAGCCATACAACTAAATATGACTCTATGATTGTGACTATGCTTAAATAATGTGTGACAAAATATGACTCTATGATTTAGTCACACAAAAACTCAATGTGACTAATATCAAGGTTAATGATAACCGACTTCACATTTGGTTATTGATGAGGCGAAAAATGAACCACTTTTAGGGGGTCATTTAAGCCCGGAATTGATTTTATTTGATCAAATATTGCCCTAAATCATTCCTTTTGTGATTTTAGGTACTTTGGGAGAGAAATCTGGAAAAGGAACCAATTCGGACGTTTTTGGAGCATAAAAGTGAAGAAAACGCCAAAGTCTTAATTTTCCTTGCTGGGGACAGTAGGTGACGGCGTCAAGAAGAAAATCTTGACGGCGTCAAGAGTTATTTCCATGACGACCCAGTACAGATTTGACGGCGTCACGAAGTAGGGCGTCAAGAGTAAAATTCATGACGGCCTGGAAATGCATAACACATGACGGCGTCAAAAGTAGATCAAGGCAGTCCGAGAAGTATTTTGGCGGCGAGGTGACGGCGTCACAAAATTTGTCTTGACGCCGTCAGACCCTATTTCCTATATATAGTTTTCTAATTTTCACATTAAAAAGAGAGAAGTTTTGGAGAAACCCTAAGTACGAACTTGGTGCAAATTTTACAGGTTTTTCAAGGGTTCTAAGCCCTTGATACCTTTCATGTGTAATTGAGATAAGTATTCTTTTAATTCAATCAATATGTCTATGTGTTGGTTGTCTATATCTTGTTCTTGTCTTAATTCCATCATGCTAGGCTAGATCTATCTTGTGTTTGCTTGGATCTAATGAAACCTAGATGTTAATTATGTGTTGATTACTTGTTTGTAGTTGTTTTGGATGAATGAATTCGATGTTAGGCTTAAGAAAACTAGCAGATCTCCAATTGGTAACGTGCTTGAACGTCTTAGGAAACATGAACTGATGTGCACTAGGTTTTATTGGTTGTATTTAATGCATGAGCCACTGTTTACAATCACTATGGTTGTGGTGGGCATGGCATAGGAGGAGATAAAAGCTCATAGGATTGGGGAGTTAAGTGCGCCACCCCATGAATGGTATTAAGGAATACAATCCGTCATCCACGCAACTATAACAAGTAATTAACGTGTAAAAGATGTCTAGGGAGTAGTGAAATCTAAGTAAACACATTTTCTCCACTTATTGCTCACAACCTTAGTTAATTTAGTTTATTTTCATTTTCTAGTATTTTATTTTGATTGCATCTTTAGTATTGGGTTAGTTGATTAGCAACTAATTCCGCCCAAATCCTTCAAACCCGAGATTTTTACTTGCTTTCTAAAAAATATAAAAATACAAAAATAATCATCCCTCATCTTTAGAACTAGTATTTAGGTTTTCTAATCCTAGCGACACTATTCCTTGCTGAACGATCAATCCCCCGGTACTTGTCACTATACTATACTACAATGATCAGGTACACTGCCTGGTGGGGGTTGTAAGCTTCTCAAGATCCCTTGAGAGGTAAAGCCTGGTGCGATTCTCACGTATCAAGTTTTTGGCGCCGCAGCCCAGGGAATAGTTATTGTCTAGGTTAGAATTTCTTTTTATTAGGTCTACTTGCTAGATTCCTTTCTAGTAAGATTTTATTTTTATTTTTAGGTTTTCTTTAGTCTATCTTATTTCTTTGTGTCTTTGTTCGTAACACTTCACCACCCGACATCATGGACAACGGGAACATCTTTGAACCCGTCATCCCACCACAACAAAACCCACCACTAGAACCTCTTAGGCCCCGAACCTTAGGAGAGTATTCCCGACCTAGCCACCAAGGCTACCGAAACACCATTGAGCTCACCGGAGCCAATGTGACCCCCTTGCGATCTGACACCATCCGGTTGGTGCAAAACGGATGTGCATTCCATGGACTTCGTTCCGAAGATCCAAACCAACATCTTAAGGACTTCCTCAAAATCATAGATTCCATATATCTAGGTGTTGAAATTAGAGAGACAACCTGATTACGCCTATTCCAATTCTCTCTACGGGATCAAGCTAGTCAATGGCTTGAGCGTTTACCCGCGGGATCCATCACCACATGGGATAATCTCACCAATCGCTTCCTTACTCAATTCTTCCCACCGGGGAAGACTGCAATGCTTAGAATTGACATTTTGATGTTTGAACAACATCAAGGAGAAACTTTCTACGAAGCATGGGCCCGTTTTAAGGACTCCTCCATAAGGTCCCTCATCATGGTATAAACCTTTGGTTATTAGTCCAGATTTTCTACGACCATGTTGATTACCACACTAAGCGCACAATCGATAGGGCTGCGGGAGGTAAACTGCATGATAAGAACGCCGAGGAGTCCTGGGCGATTATCGAGGAGCTCGCCGCTGATAATCATGAGATGTGGGAGTTTAATCATACAATAAAAGTGGCCATCAATGCAGTCTCAACATCTGGGGGGACCACCGAAATCCCCGATGAACTCCTATGCAAACTCGAGGCAAAAGTTGACTATTTTGAGGAAAGGCAAAGGAGACCTTTAAGTCCTAGACGGGCTACTGTCAATTCTGTCTCAAAAACAACTTCGGTACCATTATCTGAGTCACCTTCTAGAGAAAATGTCGAGACTTTTCAGAACTGTGCCCCACCTTGTTCCCCTCCCGAGGAGCTTAGCTCGGAGTTTGAAGCTAGGATGAGAGAATATATGGCAACTCACTCAGATCGGCTTGCTAGATTCGAGGAAGCAGTTTATAAGCAAAAAGAGGAAATGCAAGAGAAAATGAATGAGATGATGAGTCTATTAGAGGAGTATGCCAACCAGAGAACCCCCGAAAGAATGTTACTAAGGAAAGAAAGCGCCACTCCCACTACCCAATTTGTTAATTCCATCACAATTGTCCAAAAGGATAACGAGAAGGTAGAAACCCCTGCTAAACAGACCTTAGAAAAACCACCAGAATCCCAACCTTTGAGTTACTACCTGAAGCATGATATAAACGAAAACACCATAACAAATTGGATTAAGGGTGATGGGCGTAACCAACCTTCCAAACAGGGTTCTGAGAAAGAGGAAAAAGTGAAAGATGAGTATGATACGCTACCTGGGGGATCAGTATTCGAGAGGCTACTGGTACAAAAATTGGCTACTAAGCAGATAGCATGTGGGAACTTTGAGATACCAACTAGCATCGGGGACTTGAAATATCTTAGTGCTTTCGCCGACCAAGGATCGGAAGTAAATCTTATGCCCCTAACTATTTACATCCAACTAACATCAAAAATGTCAGCCCCTACTCGTGTTAGGTTATCCCTCGCTGGACACTCGTACGTATACCCCCTAGGAATCGCAGAAGATGTATTAGTTAATGTCGCAGGATTCATGTACCCCGTTGATTTTATGATCATCGATGATAAAGGAGATGGATGCATGCCAATAATCCTTGGGGCACCATTCCTCGCCACCGCTAGGGCTGTCATTAAGTATGAAGGTAGGAAGATCGAGCTTAAATCTGGAAAAAGAAAGATTAGCTTCCCCATGACTCCGCGAAGTGGACATGAGAATTTGAGTTGGAGAAAGATCAAAAACTATAACACCCCCAAAATCGATCAATACAGCGGAAGACTTAAAATATCAGCGGAAGACTTTTGGGGTATTATATCGTGGATCTTTGTCACAATTATAGAAAACGATTCAAGTGATCGTTGTAAATTTTATTTAAAATACCAAATATTCATAATTCCAAGAGAATTCATTATTTAACAACAAGTTTTATTCAAAGAGAAAATAAACGTTTCTTTATTTGCCACTTCGTGCCGTTGCCATCCATTCCATTTAGTTACCTGAGATAAACATGCTAAAAGTCAACAAAAAGTTGAGTGAAATTCATAGGTTTATAATTAAGAGTTTGAACACAATATACAGATGCTTATTGTAATATCGATACAAATAAACAAGTTAGAAATCATATTCATTATTGCATTAAGCTCATGACACTCAACGATTCAACAGACATCAATATTTTCATAATAATGATGTAAAATATAGAGCCCCCAAGATAGGTATTTGCCAGTAACCTATGATATTCAAATAAAGTGCATTTGGTGACTTTCCTCTAGCCACCAAATGGGGATTGTCAATCCCTAATAGATCTATTCACAATTATTTACGTTCACCTTTCAAGTGATTAAGGTTCATGATCGAGGGACTTTTGGCAATAGCTACTTAAGCAATAATAAGATCAGGAAAAGACTTGTGTTCGGTTTTTGAGCATGTATCCCCCCCACAAAAATAAGTTAAGTGTGGGCTATGAACTCACCTTAGTAGGATAGTAGAACAAACGTAATCTCAACGATGCAAGGCAACGGCTTCACACACAACCTATAAGATATGACACGTTTTAGTTTTTAAGTCTCGTTTTATTGCGAACGTTTATTATTAATTATGAGTAATCGATAAAGTGCATACGTGATGTGCTACGTCGTATAAAAATAGATAATGGTTACGTATTGTTTTATTCGTCTAAATTTAGTTATTCGTTATATACGTTTTATTCGTATTATGTATATATATATATATATATATATATATATATATATATAATAAGTTACGTTTATTATTTATCGTCTTTAATATATATTCAAATGTATATATATAAGTATAAATATGTATAATTTATAAAATGATTATTAAAATCAATATTACTATTCAATCCTTCATGTTTCTCAATTTTACACTTTTTACCCTTAACGGAAAAACATTTACGCCGTTAGTCCAAAAATTATATATATTTACGTTTTTAGTCCAAATATCAAATATTTACATTCATTATCTCTAAGTTTCAATATTTACAGTTTATACATTTTAGAAAAATAGTTTTATACTTTTCACCCAAAGTTTACAAACTTTACACTTTTAGTCCTTAACCTTCGAACATTTGCAAAAATAGTCCAAACTTTACCAAATTTAAAACTTAGCATTTTTATTATTTCAATAAGCTCATAAAGTTTCAAACAGCTTATACCAACAGCTTATTAGCTTATAATTAGCTTATTTCATTAATTGGGCTTAACGAGCCAAAATTAAGGGCCCGTTAAGGATTTACGATCCAAGGGGTTTGGGGGTATACTTGTTTAGTCGAAATCCATCTTTTTAAGTTACAAATTCATTTCAAAAGAGCTTATACGCTCAGCTTATTGTAATAAGCTAAAATGAACTTTTTGGGCTTTACGGCCCACTTAAGGTTTTTAAGTTTTCTGAAAACAGTTCTAATATCGATTTACTTTGGGTCTCGTTAGGTGATTAAACGAAGTTATTAGGTCGACTTATTTATCATTCCTGATAGTATATCAAGTAGGCAATTAGATCGTACAAAAATAATAGGTGGTTATGTGTCGATTTTTAAAATGACAAGGCCAAAGTATACGGCCAAAACTCATGCGTATAACTTATATAAGTTGAAAAATAATCTAAGTCTTTTAGTATATTTCGTATAGGTTCAACCCAACTTAGAAACGTGTGATTTTTAGTGTGTATACGTTAATATTAGTTCATTGTTATTATAGGTACTCGTTAATGGCTTATCCAAGAAATAGTATGATACATAAAATATATACGTCGTGTTCATCATTTACGTGATATATATAGTAAGTGTTGGTGTAAAACATAAACATACGTATGTATATAATTAGAAATGAAAATCAAGGTCTCACCTCACCTCTAAAAGGTGGAGTAAAACATCGTGTATGGTTCGTGGAATGGTAAAATGGCTTCGTGGTTCACTTCTTGTTCCACCAAAGGTTCAAGAGGCTCCAAGCTTTGCTTCCTAGGTTCACTTTTAGACGTGGTACACTTGAGAATCCTTTCGTCCCTCCCTAGCTCCTTCTCGTTAATATTTTGTGTAATGTGGTTCGTATGAGTGTATGTGGTGGTTTAGGGTTGCATGGAACTCTCATATAGGCAGTAGAAACAAGATAAGTTCATAAGTGTTGGTGTAGCATGTGAGGGCGAATAGTATCACCACAAACAATGCCCAATCGAAGGTTTACAAGGTTTAGATCTTGTGAGATTTGTTCCTGTTCATTCCTGACAATCATGAGATGTATATTGTTCATTTAGATGAGATTGGAGAGCATGGGTGGTGCTAAGGAATGATATGCCACGTTTAGACTTATCTTTCAAATGATGAGTTTGGTGATTCACTTGGGTGGTTTCTAGGGTAGTAAACGAACAAGGGAGGTTGCAATATTTGTTGTTTCTGGTTCTTTGGTACTAGGTGATACGAAACAAGCAAAAATACATGTTGGTTATGTGTAGAAATTGTAAAAACATAGGGCTGTTTTGGGTGTGTCGCGGCAGTGCAAAAGAAAGAAAAATAATATAAGGGTGCGTTTGGGCTTAAAGCCTGGTGGGCTTATGGTTTGCGTCGGCCCAGCAGAAAAGAAAGAATGAAAAATAGTACTAGTCCGTTTGGTTTGTGTATTGGATCCGTGGCCCAAAGGGTGTTGGGGCCCCACCTGGTGTGTCTCGATTATCGTGTCGAAGTTCAAAAATATTAGTGAGCGTTCTCGGGAAGTTTCGTAGGTTCGGGGAATATATAAATAGTATACGTTATTTAGACGAAACGTATTATTAAATATAAACGCGTTATATAATTATTTATCGTTCGCAATAATTATAGGCAATCTAGGTTGTGTGTAAGCATCGTTCCTGGTTAAACCGTCAATCACAGTTATCGTAGTGGTTCAATATCAAGCCATATCAAAAAAAAAAAAAAAAAAAAAAAAAAAAAAAAAAATTGTTACCCGTAAAATGGTGTTAATTTATGGTAACATCGTTTTATTTATTCGTATGCATTTACTAATCGTAAGGGAAATTTACGAGAGGTTACAAAAACAACATTGATACGACACCCATTCGTGTTCAGAATAAAATTTTTGCATGGGAGACAAGAATCAAAAGCTATAAGGAGGCTAAAAATGAAAGAATCAAAAGCAATAAGGTTCAGGTCGAATTCGAACATACTCAACCCGCAGAAAATCATGTACCATTTGAGGAAGGGAACTTGGTACTCTTGAGACACTTGGAAACAACAATACCACCCGATAAACCAAGTCCTTGGTGGTATGGGCCATTCACAATTGAAGGTGTGAGCCAAGATGGGATAGTTAACTTGAGAAGTGAAGTAGGTGGAATGGTGATTGCGAGTATCGATAGGTTGAGGCACTACCACCATAACAGTAATGATCGCAACTACATGGGGTATATCATTTCAAGGGACGAGGTCACGTAGTAACCCATGACCTTGAGTCTAGCTACAAGACTCGTAAATAAAGAAAAGCGCTTCTTGGGAGGCAACCCATGCTTTGTGTGATTTTATTTTGTTTGTTTGTTATTTGCTTCCGTATGCATGCTTTATTTTTATTGTTGGTAGATCATGTTTCTCAACTAAATAGTGGAAATACTTTACTTTGTTGTTTTGGCCTAGTCTTAACTCTACCTAAAAGTATTTTTGCAAAAGATAAGTGTAAGGGGAAACCCCAAATATGTTTTTAAGAAACAAACCGATCATGATTCTCCACAATATTAAATGAACACGTGTATTCGTATTTGTCAGAGTCAAATGCTTGTATTGAGTCATAATGAAGTTTGGCAGGATTTTCCAGGAAGTAGGACCAAGTTTTTCCAGAAATTTTCCGAAAACTTAACATAAGAATTTCTGCAGGTCACTTCTGACGGCGTCATGAATTAATTCTTGACGGCGTCACGTGTAAAAATCTGGAAATTTTACCAGTTTTGTTTTTCTAACGGAGTCTTATGGTTTTTGTGAATTATTAAGTTTTATAATCTCCAGGAAATCTGCAAACTTCATTCCACAAGCATTATATCTTATCTGGTTTCCTAGGATTTAGTAACTTATATAGGATGCCGCCGATTTTACGCGAGGTTGTTTTGTTTGTTTTCTCAGGATTTACAGGTTATGTATGACAAGAAGATGATTTATATTCTGGAAGGGAAGCTTTGATTGTTCATTTTCTTGGAGGAAGACTTAACCTGGCCACCTTATTATCCATACCGAGCGAATCAGGGGAGTATTTGATTTCATTCTTTTTACTTATTTCACTTTTACATTCTTTACTTGAACATTGGGGACAATGTTCATCTTAAGTGTAAGGGGAGGGTAAAAAGATGATACCTTACATATGCACTTTCGCTTGAGTTTGTTTTGTTTAATGGTAGATGTGTAATAAAACTATGAGAACTACTTGTTAGTGCAATTTTAGCGCCAAATTTAAATTTTTTTACAACATTTAGGAGTGAAACTTTAGCCATAGCAAGCGTCTCATGGATAGGAGATTGTATGACTAGCACATAACCGTACATTCAGAAAAATTTTCCGCCCAAATATGTAAGGTTCGCCTTTAGATTTGATAGGAAAATCATTTACTATTAGTGCTTATGAGTGTACCGGTGGCATTTAGATTCTAGAACTTGCGTTAGTGATGCATCCCGAGACCGCTAGTGAGACTACATTCATGTAGTAGGATTTACTACATGATAAGAGGCATTAGGATCACCCTTGTGTTAAACCCGTATTACAATTACTTGACCATTTAAGTCATGTTACATGGCTAGTAAAGTCAACTAATTTTTCCCACACCTTTAGCGTTGTACTCATTTTTAGTACACGAAACCCCTAGTACACCCCTCCGAGCCTATCTTTTCGTTTCTAACTTTAAGCATTTTACTTAAAGGAAGAATTTGTTACACCCCACTTAAATGTACACCCAAATCGCCTTAGCCTTCCGTGTATGCGCTTATTTTTAGTGCATTATTGTTATTTGTTAAAACCTAAGTTAACTATCTAATTGATTACATGGTTGCTAAGTCGAGTCATATCCTTGTACATATTGTTTTGGGACGATTGGGACTCATGGGTAAAGTACTTATTTTATGGAGTAATGGGGAAGAACATCGTTTATTACCCTCATATGTGCGTTAATCTTAAAAGTACTCCAAGTGTTTTGATTTTCTTAATTCGAGTCATTAGATTAGTTATTGTAAAGTATGTAAAGATTCAAGTGTAAGGGAAATGTTTATTCCCTATGATGTATTATTTTGGATGGTAGGGTAAGAGTGTATGCAAAAAAAAAAAAAAGAAAAATCGAAAAACCAAGAAAAAGAAAAAAAATAGAAAAACATACGGACTACCATCCCTTTTTATTCTATGTTCATTTTTATGTTTTTGTTATTTTTCATTTATTAGCTTAAGTCGAATCTAGTCTTGGCTTAGCAACGCCACATTGTACATGTAACTAACCAAGATTGTTAGCTCGCCACCAGTAAAACTTCCTTTATCCAACAAAACCGTGTATTTCATATCCCTACACCTAACGTTACAACCCTTTAAAAAGACCTCTTTGATAGTTTATCCTAGGTGCTTACGCCATGTGGTGAAGGTTTGATCCTTTCCCAAGCCTATGGTAATCTACTTTGCTATGACAGGTAGTGAGAGATATCTTCCGTTTCCATATTGTAATTTGTACTTTATTACACCCGAGAGATGTGAGTATCTAAACATTATTTGTGAGGTGCTAGTGTATGACCTCCGTGCTTGTCTTTGGTCTTTAGTGGAACGATTATTTGTTGTAATTAATTTTATATTAGTGTTAAATGACCCCTAACTTGTATTTTGACTAGAATAAAAGCGCATTTGCTTGAGGACAAGCAAATCTCAAGTGTAAGGGTATATGATGAGGCGAAAAATGAACCACTTTTAGGGGGTCATTTAAGCCCGGAATTGAATTTATTTGATCAAATATTGCCCTAAATCGTTCCTTTTGTGATTTTAGGTACTTTGGGAGAGAAATCTGGAAAAGGAAGCAATTCGGACGTTTTTGGAGCATAAAAGTGAAGAAAACGCCAAAGTCTTAATTTTCCTTGCTGGGAACAGTAGGTGACGGCGTCAAGAGTAATTTCCATGACGACCCAGTACAGATTTGACGGCGTCATGAAGTAGGGCGTCAAGAGTAAAATTCATGACGGCCTGGAAATGCATAACACATGACGGCGTCAAAAGTAGATCAAGGCAGTCCGAGAAGTATTTTGGCGGCGAGGTGACGGCGTCACAAAATTTGTCTTGACACCGTCAGACCCTATTTCCTATATATAGTTTTCTAATTTTCACATTAAAAAGAGAGAAGTTAAGGAGAAACCCTAAGTACGAACTTGGTGTGAATTTTACATGTTTTTCAAGGGTTCTAAGCCCTTGATACCTTTCATGTGTAATTGAGATAAGTATTCTTTTAAATCAATCAATATGTCTATGTGTTGGTTGTCTATATCTTGTTCTTGTCTTAATTCCATCATGCTAGGCTAGATCTATCTTGTGTTTGCTTGGATCTAATGAAACCTAGATGTTAATTATGTGTTGATTACTTGTTTGTAGTTGTTTTGGATGAATGAATTCGATGTTAGGCTTAAGAAAACTGGCAGATCTCCAATTGGTAACATGCTTGAACGTCTTAGGAAACATGAACTGATGTGCACTAGATTTTATTGGTTGTATTTAATGCATGAGCCACTGTTTACAATCCCTATGGTTGTGGTGGGCATGGCATAGGAGGAGATAAGAGCTCATAGGATTGGGGAGTTAAGTGCGCCACCCCATGAATGGTATTAAGGAATACAATCCGTCATCCACGCAACTATAATAAGTAATTAACGTGTAAAAGATGTCTAGGGAGTAGTGAAATCTAAGTAAACACATTTTCTCCACTTATTGCTCACAACCTTAGTTAATTTAGTTTATTTTCATTTTCTAGTATTTTATTTTGATTGCATCTTTAGTATTGGGTTAGTTGATTAGCAACTAATTCCGCCCAAATCCTTCAAACCCGAGATTTTTACTTGCTTTCTAAAAAATATAAAAATACAAAAATAATCATCCCTCATCTTTAGAACTAGTATTTAGGTTTTCTAATCCTAGCGACACTATTCCTTGCTGAACGATCAATCCCCCGGTACTTGTCACTATACTATACTACAACGATCAGGTACACTGCCTGGTGGGGGTTGTAAGCTTCTCAAGATCCCTTGAGAGGTAAAGCCTGGTGCGATTCCCACGTATCAGTTATAAATAATAGTCACATGAATATTTCACAATGTGACGATTTTGAATGTATTGGTCACATATAATACCCTTATAATGTGGCAATAAACATAATTTAGATACACATATGTGAAATGGAGTAACTATTGTAACGCATATAGTCACATGATTGTGCTACAAATATATGTGACTGTACGCATTAGGATTTGGCAAGCAAACACACACTAAACTTTAGACACACATATTAACTTACGTGACCATATGTATCGAATTTTCGTTACACTTAATCATGTTTCTATGGTTTAGTGTGACCATATATGACATTTGGTCACACTCTTCAAGTGTGTGACATATATTTGTCACTTTTAAATGCATATCGTGACTAACGCTTCAAACTTACTTTTCAGTTGTCACACATTTTAAATTCATATGTGGCTAAATATTCAGCAAAGAATAGCAGTCACGTTTAAATAATGTGTGACAAACTTGACTATATAATTTAGCCATATACACAATTACTTCATATGACCATATATCTATTTTGGTCACACTATTCAATTGTGTGACATATATTTGTCACATATGTATATCTATAGTGTGACTAACATTTAAAGCTGATTTGTATCTGTCACACGTCCCGAATTAAAAGTGACTAAATAATCAAAAACTATTTACCAGTTACTCTCTAGTCACATAAATACACACATGTGTGACATATATTTTCCGAAATGGTCACACAAGTCGGATCAAGTGTGGTTGTTTATTTTATTCTCGTACATTTAGTCACGTAAATATGTTACAGTGTGACAGTTCAAAATCGAGCATGTGTGACGAAAGGCCAGATCTGTACTAGTGAATAGATGTAGTAGTTGATTTAATTCGATTTCACGCACCAAACTGATAACAATGTGCCCAAAAATGAAAATTATGAGATTTTAGAGAAAGAATGAGCTTAAAATCGATTAGTATTAAGTGAGTTGAAAATAGAGATAATGGTAGTATGTTATTGTCTGTTCTTAGTTGGGTGAAGAAGATAACCATTTTGAGTCATTTACGCATTTTCCCCTAAAGTTTCAAGATTTTACACACTTATCTCATATTTTTAGTTTTTAGTTCTAAAAATGTATAAATGCACAAAAGTAACATTATTAACCCTTGTTTGAAAACATTAAAACATTACTTTGATTGGTCATAAGTCATTCGTAGCGCTTTACACATGCTAGTTATTGTCTAAGTTTTGAAAGACTGTTCAATAAAATTAGTGTCATAAATTTGACATTAGCTATAGTTCCTAAGCTTATATACTGTTTACCCTTTTTTTAGCTTTTTGATATTTATAGTTTTTTGTGCGTCTTAGTGTTTTCGAGCTCAAGGTTTGTGCTGTGTAAATACTAGATTTATGATGTTATAGGGTAAACGAAGTAACTATACTAGCTTGTATATGATTTTTCTAATAAGACACTTTTTATTCCATTCTTTATATTAGTTAAAACTTTAGGTAAAAAAAATCGTTTGTGCCACACATGTTTAAAATACCTAAATCCGCCACTGCACAAAATACATGTTTATCTTCATACTGACATTCCCCTATATATATATATATATATATATATATATATATATATATATATATATATATATATATATATATATATATAATTGAGATCAAGTAAGATCCCAAGTAAAGTTGTAAATATAAGATCCATTGAACAGCCAATAGGATGAAGACAAGTGGCAAAAAATTTAAAGCACAAAAAAAGAAAACAGAAAATTAGTAAACATTAAATTGTGTAGGCTTAAGGGCATTTTAGTAATGTTAGCAAAGATGATAACCCTAAATAAATATCAATCCCTAATAAAAATAATAACCGGCCTCCCTTTTCTCATCCTCCCATCTCACCTCCTTCATCTCTCCTCCATCCCATTTTATTTTCTGGCAACCAAATTAAGATGTCTCCAATCACATCCAAAATCAAACCCGCCGTTCAACATATATGTGGGGCCAAAAAATATTCGTCACGAAGGGGGGGTCCTTCTTTATCCCGATTTGGGTTAATTCGAAGATGGTGAACACATTGATGATGATAATCAACACCATCTTTTTGATATTTGCATCAATGATATCAATTCAAAAAATGATGAACATGACCTTTGCGTCTTTTCGAGACCTTTTGTGTGTTTTGTTGTCGGCAACAATCCACAGCTCTATATTTAATTATTATTAGCAATCATCAATTCATTGTTAATATATGTATTGGTTTATTTGTTTTTTAATCATGAATGACTTGAACTTTTTGCCTTATATATTATGCTTCTTTTTTCAGTGAAGGTCACGAAGCAAATTTGACCAATTTATTGTTGTACCTCAAACAAGAAACGATTTGTTGTTGTTCCAAAAACAGGGTCTTACATCTTTTCGATCCATTGTTGTACTGGTCTGCCATCGAAACCCCAATCCGTCGTGCTGGGGATTCTAATCGGAACCCTGCTTGATCAAGACCAAGGCAGCCGCCATGGTGGATGGGTCTGTGGTGACGGCTGAGAAGCGGTGAAAATGGGTTTTCTTGAAAAGATAGAAAGGTTCAGGATTTTTCGGGTTTAAGTAGTGTTTGGATAGATGTACCTATATTTTTTAATGTACCTCATGTATCTATAGATGTACCTTGTGATCTTGTGTATTTGTTAATGTACCTCATGTATCAATAGTGATCTTGTGATCTTGTGTATTTGTTAACGTTAACAAACATACAATGGACTATTGATCTTGTGTATTTGTATCTATAGATGTACCTTGTGATCTTGTGTATTTGTTAACGTTAACAAACATACAATGGACTATTGATCTTGTGTATTTGTTAACAGTAACTCATAAACACTTAACAACATATCCAAACACTACTTAAACCCGAAAAATCCTGAACCTTTCTATCTTTTCAAGAAAACCCATTTTCACCGCTTCTCAGCCGTCACCACAGACCCATCCACCATGGCGGCTGCCTTGGTCTTGATCAAGCAGGGTTCCGATTAGAATCCCCAGCACGACGGATTGGGGTTTCGATGGCAGACCAGTACAACAATTGATCGAAAAGATGTAAGACCCTGTTTTTGGAACAACAACAAATCGTTTCTTGTTTGAGGTACAACAATAAATTGGTCAAATTTGCTTCGTGACCTTCACTGAAAAAAGAAGCATAATATATAAGGCAAAAAGTTCAAGTCATTCATGATTAAAAAACAAATAAACCAATACATATATTAACAATGAATTGATGATTGCTAATAATAATTAAATATAGAGCTGTGGATTGTTGCCGACAACAAAACACACAAAAGGTCTCGAAAAGACGCAAAGGTCATGTTCATCATTTTTTGAATTGATATCATTGATGCAAATATCAAAAAGATGGTGTTGATTATCATCATCAATGTGTTCACCATCTTCGAATTAACCCAAATCGGGATAAAGAAGGACCCCCCCTTCGTGACGAATATTTTTTGGCCCCACATATATGTTGAACGGCGGGTTTGATTTTGGATGTGATTGGAGACATCTTAAT
Organism: Artemisia argyi; assembly: GCA_030686995.1. Classification (NCBI taxonomy): domain Eukaryota; kingdom Viridiplantae; phylum Streptophyta; class Magnoliopsida; order Asterales; family Asteraceae; genus Artemisia; species Artemisia argyi. The sequence goes on from CM060709.1 coordinate 108,476,171, forward strand.
TTGGTTGCCAGAAAATAAAATGGGATGGAGGAGAGATGAAGGAGGTGAGATGGGAGGATGAGAAAAGGGAGGCCGGTTATTATTTTTATTAGGGATTGATATTTATTTAGGGTTATCATCTTTGCTAACATTACTAAAATGCCCTTAAGCCTACACAATTTAATGTTTACTAATTTTCTGTTTTCTTTTTTTGTGCTTTAAATTTTTTGCCACTTGTCTTCATCCTATTGGCTGTTCAATGGATCTTATATTTACAACTTTACTTGGGATCTTACTTGATCTCAATTCTATATATATATATATATATATATATATATATATATATATATATATTTTTGAATACCTTGCCTTCAAATACCCTTTTTTTTAAAAGTCAAAACAACGTATTCGAGCAGCTTTCCTTAGGAACTTAATACCCCATATTTCTTCAACTTTGTCAATGGCTTTAGCTCTTAACAATACCGAAACCGTTGTGTAGTCGATCGAACAAGAACCAAAACCCGAAACCCTTTGTGGGTTTGTGATTGATCGAGCAAGACAAAAACCAAAAACCCGAAACCCTTTGTGGTGTTTGATGTTCGGTCGAGCTAGGCACAAAGAAAAGGGAAGAATACTTTTAGGTTTAATGAATAATAGCAGGGTACCCGCGCGTTGCAGCGGCGGATACCCTGAAATAAATTTTTTGTGAATCATGTATTTTAGTTTTTATGTTATTTTTTACAACAAATTTACGGATATCAAGAATTTCGATTAGCCCGTGCCCATTCGGGCTCGAGCCTGTTGACTCGTGCCCGTTCGGGCTCGAGCCCGTTTGGCCTGCACCCATTCGGGCTCAAGCCTATTTGGCCCGTTGCCCGTTCGGGCTTGAATATTTGTATAATGTGTTTTATTATTTGTATTAGTTACATTTAATACAGGAATTGTGTTTAATTTGGTTGTACAATATGCTTGATAATTTGTATTTCTTATGTAAGAGGTGTTTTTTTTTATTAATTGTATTTATTGACCAGTTAATTAATTGATTACATTAAATAGCATTAATGTTGTGTTTAATTTGTTTTGTTTTTTTTAACATGTGTATAAAAGTAGTGTACACTATGCCTTCTTGTCTTGTAAGTCTAAAAATTATGTGCATTAAAGTGGTGTACACTATGCTTCTTTTCTTGTAAGTCTTAAAAAATTACAAGCATTCAAGGCTATACTTGTAACTACCCTGTCTTTTTAAAGACAATTAAATTTCTAGGTTTTTAATTATATGTGTATGCATCTTTCCTATTAAAGCAATGTTTTTGGTCTTAAACATTTTAAGACTTCTAAATATAGATGTCCTAAATACATTATAAGGTAGTATAGATAATGAAGTGTAAAAGTCCAAGACCATAGGCAAGCCAAGCAATCCCAAACCCACCCAAACACTAAAACCTATCGGCCTTATGAAAAAGGGAAGATCCGAAAGCTCCCTTTCGCTTGTTTGCACTCTAGTCCTTTAACTATCATCTAATGATCGTTATTTAAATATAACGTTTAAAGCTTTTCACTATTTAATTGTTTTACGTATTAACGCGTGTATCCTCATGGGCTCACGTGTTTTTGGGCTCACGTGTTTTCTAGACCTTCACTATTGAAATATATGGTCATATCCCAACAAGATGTATATGTGCTTCTTATTTATATGCCTCATTTGAATTCACAACCGAAGGTGTCCTTGTTTCAACCATCGCGTAAGAAAAGAATTGATGAAATTTTATCGAGTGTAACCTGGATGTAGTTATTATTTATCAAAGAACGACTCTGGGTTTCAAACGATTGAACAATCGGGAGCCATATGCCCATAACTTATGATTCTTAGCTGAAATTCATAAACCACGACTAAATCTGTTGGAGCATTGGTCCATACATACATCTTAGTCTCGACTCTAAATAAAAAAATTATTTTCCGGTGAGCAATTATTAAATACGAATCATTTGGATCAAACAACTAAAATAAATAAACCTTGTACAGCAGCATCTTATTTTTCATCTAGATAAACAAGAATATATGATGAAAAGAAAGCACACAAATGAATTGTTATTATAGTTAAGCCTTACATTTGTAAAGTATAGAAATAAAACAAAACGTATACCTCCACAATTCTATAGCGAGTGTTTGTTTTGAAGCTACGGAATGGGAGAATTAAGGCCCTCTTGTGAAGACAAAGGTCGAAGATTATACTGTCGTTTAGAAGACGGGTACCGCTTGAACGATGGCCTCTTGTTTAGACGATAAAGAGTTCTTTTTGCATACATGGACTGGAAAAAAGGTGATGCTCTCTCCTTGAACTTGAGAACCACGAAGAATAAGATGCGATAACCAACCAGAATAGCAATTATCGCAAGCAAATCCAACCATTTTGAGTGATTTAAAGGTAATCGGTACATTTTTGTGATGACCTCTTCTCCGGTCATTTTAGGGTCTCCTGGTGCGAGACCATCAAACACGAGTCCTATCATGTCATTCTTGTACGCTCCCTGCATTTTTAAACCCGAGAAGCATATAAATTAAAGGTGGCAAAGTGGGAAATTCAGACGAGTTATGTAATGGGCCAGCCATAACTCCCACGCAATGTTCTGGTAGGGGTTGAAACAGTTTTTTTTTTTTTTTAACACTTCTTATTCATGACTATCAAGTTTTTTCTGACAATAACCATCTTGTCATACTTTACCCGTTAGCTTCTTATATATTTGAATTATCTGTTTAACACAATTCATAAATAAGAGCAATACATTAAATAGATGTTGCATAGTAGGAGTCTGGCTTCACCTGTAGTGACCATGATCCGTAGTTAATGTAGGAGATGGGGTAGCGCCAAAAGAGCTTCGGAAGATCAGGAATTTGGCGAAAGAAACCAGAGGTCATCATCATGATTCCCTGTATATAGTAGAAGCAAATTGATGCGAGTTACTTGTTAGTCGTACTTATTAACTAATAGCTACAAGTCTTTTTATGAAGTAAATTAGTTCTTACGATGATTCCAGCCCCTGTTACGATCCCCATCAAGAAATTGGGAACTAAACATGCGACAACCATCATGCAACTCTCAACCACTGCGATCGAGGCGAAGAGATTGAGACAATAGTAAGCATATCGAGAGAATCCATGTCTATATTTGACCATGTTCCATGTGATAGTCCCAGTGACTAACGAAATTAACAGCATAAATGGCAAAGATGAAAGTAAGTTTGATAGGATGAAGACCGCAACCCCATAGTACCCGTTGAGCCTTTCTCGTGTAAAAATCTTAAAATAAGAAGAGTAACTAATTAGTAAGATGTATTAAAGGGTTTCGTAGTTGCGATGACCTTTTATTGTAAGACTTTTGGAATGTACCTTCATATCTTCAATGAAAGATGGGAAGCTTCCTATGGACATGAATACCATGAAGCCGGTTATAAAACCACCACAAGCACCTCGTGCTAAGATTGCAGTGTACCCAGTGCCAACATCGTAAAAGATTGTACCAACACATATGGATACGATTGAGTAAATGATAACTCGTAGCCAGTAGTATCCAATGTCTCGTGACATGTTAATGAATGATCTTTGAGTTAGAGTTGTGAGTTGCTTCCACCATCCAGCTTGGCTCGTACTAATTGTGCTCGTCTGAGGCCCATGCTGTATGATTAAAATACTACTTGTTTAGCTAGGTCCTTGAAAACGATTTAGGATTTAGTACTTGAAAAAGAATGTGATTATAGATGCTTACGAATGCAGAGATTTGTTTCATTTTCGATTGCACTTTCTTGGCATATTTCGACCAAGTGTATTTCTCAGCTAACGTAGCTTTGATCTCAGACGTTGAAAAGTTCTTATAAGCGTCTGATCCTTTAGGTTCTTCCTAAACGACAAATCAAACCACATTTACTATAAATTTCTCAGGAAATTTGTGTCGATCATTGTCAAACATCAAGGTGAAAGTAACTAAGTAAACAAACTTACATAATGTCTTTGTGATCCTTTCAAGGTGGCCGTTACGACATCAAAATCTGAATTGATACAACGTAGAAAATGGTCGGACGGATTTCGCTTGGTTGGACATGGGAACCCTGTTTCCGCAAAGAACTATATATAACCAAACATATGAAAAAATTATTACTCGGCTAGAAATGGGCATAGTTCAATGCTATGTTAAATAACTCACCGTGATAGCATCTTTTGCTTCTCCAAAATAGACAGTTTCACCGCCGGATAACAGAAAAAGGTCATCAAACAATGCAAAAACTTCACTGCTTGGTTGGTGAATGGAAGACACAACTGTTCGTCCATCACGGGCAACACTTTTGAGAGCTTGAACCACAAAAAATGCAGACGCACTATCAAGGCCACTAGTTGGTTCATCAAGAAACATGAGACGTGGTCGTACAAGGATTTCAAGAGCGATACTTAAGCGTTTCTTTTCTCCACCACTTAACCCCCTCAAATGCCAATTTCCGACCAGTGTATCACTGCAATCCTCCAAACCCATCTCCATTATGGTTCCTTCAACGATATCCTTCACTTCTTCATTCGTGAATGAAGTTGGAAGCCTCAAATAAGCTGAGTAAGTGATTGTTTCTCGAACTGTTAGTGTCCCCATTAGTACATCTTCTTGCGTCACATAAGCCTGCAAGGAAGAACGAATATACATAGTAAATTGAGCGAACAAATGCATTGAAATATTGAATATATTCTGATAAAAACAAGATAACTTCACCATCACTTTTTGTAAATCGGTTCAATATAATTAAGAAACAAACAGTTTCTATATCTATAATCTATACTACTATATAATGCATTTGAGACTATTCTATTTTTAGAAATACTTAAAATTCAGATTTTCACTTGCTTATTATAGAAGGATTTCAAAATTAATTGGTTAGAAAACATGTTGGTTAGGAAGCAAGTTGGTTAGGAAGTTTGTTAAGAAGTATGTTTTTTTTCAAACTAAAATTATTTGGCTTAACCATCTCTACCATCTTTACTTATAATTTATAAAGCGTAAAAACAACTAAATGTGTAACCGAATAACGCAAAATATAGTCACAAGTACCCGTCGCCGCAAAATATAATTTATAAAGCGTAAAAACAACTAAATGTGTAACCGAATAACGCAAAATTTTAAGTATTTCTAATTATAGAATAATCTCAAATGCATTAAAATATTATGAAAATATTTCAAAATTAATTTGTTAGGAAGCAAGTTGGTTAGGAAGCAGTTGGTTGTTTAAACTAAAATTATTTGGCTTAACCAACTTTAATATCTAAGTAAAGCATGAAGACAACTAAAAGTGTAACAAAATAACGCAAAATATAATCACACGGTACCCACCGCCGCATTGCACGGGTACCATTGTAGTATGATTACAATGGAGCATCTCTATCGAGACTTGATGAATGGATCTTTTTTTTTTCTTTCTTTTTTTCAAATAAAAGTTTATCAAAAGTCTTTTCTCATTGCATCTTCAAGTCTTTTGATAAGTCTTGTGAAAACTTGAGCTACTACCATACCTTCAAACTTAAGATCTACCTTAAAAAGTTTTAGAAAGACTTTTGCATTTGTAGGTGATTTTCCATTATCTTTAGGCTTTACCTATGTTTTTCTTTTTATATCTTATTTGGAATGCAAAAGATCTAAACGTAAATCGCCTCATTCTTTGAACAAAAAGTATATATGCCAACTCTAATATTTGGGAATGGGGCAGAACCACTTACCACAGCACCATAACTTAGTCTCCTCTTCTCGCCATTGAGAAGAATGTCACCAGTCATAACAACGTTCTTTGATAATCTATCTGTAAAATGAATCCATTAATCTAACAGCAGAATATTAAGTATAATTAAGTTTACTTCAAACTAGCTCTATAACAAGTTAAACTGTATATATACATGCATGCCAATATCATTAGGTCCGAAATGAGAAGATCAAATTCAAGACCATAGTATAAAACATTAAAACCTATTTACAAGCTTAAAACATAAAGAACTGAAAATGCATATGATAACATACCAGCTAAAGAATCGAGAAGAGTGGATTTGCCAGAACCAGACGGACCCATGATAGCCATGATTCGTCCTGGTTCAGCATATCCACTAATCCCACGAAGCAATCTCTTAGTATGTCCATGACCAAAGTTGGGTAGCACCACAGTTAGATCTCGCCACACCAAATAAGTAGCTCGTGCTCTCATACTCGTGCTCCCACCCAAACTAATAACTACTTCGTCATCATTGTCATGATCCGACGTAGTGTCGTCATTATTATTATTGCCTCGACGATGATAGCCTCCACTACTACCACTTGCTTGTTCTATCTCCATCATATATAAAAAAGATCCTTCAAATCAATGCTTTGGTACAAAATAAGAAATAAGAAGTTGATGGGATAATCATACACGTATACATATATATAGAATAACTTAGTACTAGTCAATCTTTGAGATCAAAGGACTTGTGGTCTAGTGAGTGAGGCTTAACTTGTTAAGCGAGCCACAAGTGGGAGTAGTACCGGATGGGTGACCATCCGGGAAGTCCTCACTTGTGGACCATATGTTCCAGAGATATCAGGCAATGAAGAGGAGAACCTGTAAGCCATTAGTTGCGCAGGTTCGAATCCAAGCCGGCCCCGGTTTTCATCCGGCCGTTTCTCCAGCGAGTAATCTCGTGTGGAGGCGGTACGGTTTTCGGGCGAAAGCCGTTTAAATCCCCACTGCGCCAGCGTGGGCCCGGTTCAGACAACATAGTCTGGGTATGTGGTGGATGAGGGCCTGCTATTTGGCAGATGCGACTCTAAACCATATATGAAAAAAGTCACCTTTCAAAAAAAAAAAAAAAAAAGTCAATCTTTGAGTATATGACCTTTTTGGGTGTGCAGTGTAGGTTGAATAAAGAGATTGGTGGCAATGCATTTAGTTTTTGGGACGGTGGGGCCTAACTAATTATGGTTGGATGTTGCATGCATTTATTAGTACGTGCTTGGGTTTTCACAAAACCAACCATATCTCTCTATTATCTTTGATTTTCTTAATGATTTTTTTTCCCCTTTATTTTCTTAAACGTATGTGGGTAAGTTGTAGCGTTGTTTTGAAGAAAATAATAGAAAATAGTTAAAACATAATAAGTTGTCGGGTGTTGACTAAAATTAGTTTTTAGTATAATTCAAATAAGTACTTGATTACTTTTTAAATGAACAAAATTGAATATATTGCTTCGTTCAAGTGTATCTCCCTCACCGTCCTTTTTGAAAGCGTCTTTGACTTGTTCATATTGCAGAAGTTTTTGAGCTTTCACAGTGAAAAAGCATTTACATGTTAACTATTGAAAAAAGTCAAGCAAATAATGTGCTATGGGATGAGATTAGGGGCAGACTAGCTTGAACATAGGTACGCACATGCAGTGTAAAATCTTAATAGTGTAAACAATTTTTTTTTTTTTTTTTTTTTTTTTTTTTTTTTTTTTAAGTTGGTACAAAATACACTACAAATTTATGAGTGCACATTACATGCCCATTGAATCTAAAGAAGACAAAGAAGGAAGAAGAATAAATAAAAGCAACTGTTAATTAGAATATGTCCATTGCATTACGGTAAAGACGAAAGTCGAATGGTATATAGTAGTTTTATTGTTGGCCCAGTTGTTTTACGAAACTAATTAATGAGTTATGACATTGATTTTGAAGTCGAGCTATACTTTCCCAAGCCCCTAACCCACTATTTACTTTCAAGTCAATACCTAGCCATATATATGTGCCATTTCTAGTTATTTTAACTTTCTTGTGTCTTAATTTTTCCTATTCTCTCATCTATCTTAGTTTTTTTATCTAATTATATTTCCCTTATCTATCTTTTTATCGAAAGGCAAATTTTATAACACACTGAAACGCCAAAAGGCAAAAAACACCATGAGGCTACAAGGAAGAGCTTTAATTAACTATCAAAAACACCAAAACAAAAATACAAGAGAAAAGAAGAAAACTCGCTCACAAAGCCTCATTTAAGCTATAAGCCTTTGAGACCCAATTATCCCGGTTTAAAGATGAACGAGCACACCTATTCTTAAGACATAAAAGAGATAACATGTGCACCGGTAGAAAAATGTTTTCATGTTTAGCCTTTTCTAACTTATCAGGTTTAGCATGAAGAATTTTATTCCGTCACTTCCAAGTCAACCAAAGGAGAACATAGCAAATACCAAATAATGCTTTCACCACACTTTATTGTTGAAAGGCAGATTTATTTGCGATAAATAATGTTATCTAAAGAGATGTCATCAAGAGGTCAGATGTTCCACCAACTCCAAATCTTCAACCAAGCAGTCCTCATATTGGGGCAACTAATAAGGCAGTGGTCCAACATCTTTCTTCATGATTTAGTAACTGCAATTTGTACCAAAATCTAAAATAAGTTATTTCTTAATCCTAGATGTGACCTTTTTGGGCCTACCCCATTAAGCTGTTAGTTCACATTTTCGTTCACAAAGCAACAATGACGAGGTTGATGATAACTTTGGTGGTTGCTCGTTCATGTAGTTTGTGTTCTAGGGTATATTTACAGGGGAAATGATCTCTAAACTTGAAGTCACTATTTTACATGAGAATGTAGCATATGAAAGAAGGGACCGTGATCACAAATTGACAAGTTGGAGTTTTTAGTATAGATATTGTGTTGCCATATATTTGTCGGTAACAATGCAGATCTTTTCGTTGGTCTTGTGGTGTGGCAACTACTCGCACTCTGTTGTTGCTATAAGTTTTGTTTACAATTAATATCTGATTAAATGAGAAACAATGGTAAGAACACTAATGAGGTTAGAATTTACTCTGCGGTTGTGATCAGGACATGGTAAACAGGTAAAAGTATCCTATGTTAAGTTGTGTCTCACAACTGATATGGTTGCGGGCGGTGTTTATGGTTTGGCATAAAACAATTCAACGGCCAAACGAGGTAACTTAGCTGATTGGCTTTCCATTGATTACTTGGTAGGCCAGTCACGAAAGCTATCGAATGTGGCTCAGTTTATGGCTTGATGTGCCCAACTAGCCTTTGCTCAAACAAAATGTTTTACATTTTACATTTATATTATATTTCATAAATCTCTAAGTTAACTGGAACACGCTTTTGATTGGTCGACCGAGTTGACTATCCGATACGTTTGGTTGCATTTCAACAAGTCTAGGCTAAGAATTTATCTACCAATATGGTTTAGTCAGTCAGTCCCGACCTCGAGTTTATGTCATATTCAGTTTCCTGATTTTTAAACCTGTATGATACAGTCCAAAACAAACAACGTAATTATTGGAAGCGGTGGGAATGCACGATAGGAAATGTAGCCTCATTTTCTTGCATAATTTGGTGCGTGCAAAAGAGGGAAAATATTGTCGACAATTTTAATAGACTAATGTATGGATTCATAATTACAACACCAACTAATTCCAACATCATAAAGGAACACATTTGAACCTCCAATCATCTAGACCTTACATATAGTTTTATACATATGATTTAAGAGGCGAATATTAGAGCCACTATACATGTTTGACAGTTGATGAGTAATGAAGGATTCACCTATTTTTTTGTATTTGCCTGGTAATAAAACTATTGTGGTACGTTCAGCTGAAAACCAAAAAAAAAAAAAAAAAAAAAAAAAAAAAAAAGGAAGGGAATTGATAGTAGTGGTTGTGTGGTAGTAGAGGGTGGTGGTGTTGGTTGTGCGGTTTTAGAGGGTGGTGGTGCTTGGTGGGTTTGTGATGAGGTATGAGAGTGGGGAAGGAGACGAGGGTATATTAGTCATTTCACATTTTCACATGCATTTGACCTTGACTAATTGAAGAACTAACGCAAATTGGAATTTTTTTTTTCGGTGGTTTTCTTGCATTTTTCGGAAACATTAGGGACAAAATTTGCAATTTACCCAAATAAAAATTATCCACGTACGTTCCTATTTCTGCACCGTAAACAAAGAAATGAGTTTGCAATGACATCCCTGTAGAAAATATGTACTTCGTATGCATGATTCTCAATGCACCAAATATGCATGTACATAGATCTGGTTACTTCATGCCTCATATGCTTACATACAGTCTTACATGGAACATATACAAATGATGAAATGAATCCCCGTATGTTACTGCAATGGCAGCTTGAAGCTTCGTAAGGATAATAAACAAACTTGTGCCTTATTTTCGAAGAGCCCCTCATCCATCCTTAAACCTATTTTAGTTGAGTAGCTCATATTCTTTTTCCCTTTCGATTGTCATACTAGCTATTGTTATTCTAAAACTTGGTGCTGTTACAAGAGTCAGAACACATGACCAATAATTTAGCTAATATGTGGCTACCTGTCCAATGCGTCTTGATGTCCTAAAATTGTAATTACAATAGATCATACAATCATAAAGTATACTTGTGAAGAGATCTCTGCAGTTACTGCATGACTTCACCAAAACACCGTTTCTCCCAAAAACAAATAGATTACTTCAATTTTGGAAATTATCACCAAACATAAATTACCATTTAAAAAAAAAAAAAAAATGCATGTTACTCCTCACATTTTGAAGACTTTGACTAGGACAGTAGGACTATAATATCAAGCGCAGACAAAACATTATCACAAATAATATTCAATTACATCTGTATAAACTTGAAACAAGCTAGAAAATATCTTAACATTGACTTCATTGGAGAAAAAAGGATCGTACCTTAATAGCATGTACGATTGCTTCTTTGTTTCTTTTAGTAGTGTTTCTGAGCCAAGTACTAATCATTTGTTATTTTGATCAATCTAAAGTCATGCACGTGAGTAAGCCCAGTTGCATACATAATGGCCCTAATGGTTAAGAGCAATTTCTCCAGTCAACCTGGAAAAGCAAATAAGAAATGTGGAATATCAGTGACCTTGATACATAAATGTCTCTTAAGATCGTGACCAATTAAGGGGAGTTCATGATGGGTGAACTGAGCAAATGTGGTTTCCGTTAACCAAACAAAAAGTAATAGAATACTTGGTCAACGGTCAACCCAAATTCGATGTGATTTGTGCGGTTCTCAAATACCTACCCCTAAGTAGCATACATATGAGAACGAAACCGGCATGCCATTAGATAGCAAAGAAAATCCATCTTCATGTCCATTTGTGGCATTCGTTGTACTGCAACTCGCTTTCTTTGCCCTACAATATTGTGAAAACCTCATTTGAAAAGAGTGTGCAGCACTAATTAAAATAACGAGCACAAAGCAACTAAAAATAAATGAAAATATTTTACATAATCTAGAAGAACCAAACATACAGCAGAACCCAAATAAAGGCATTGGATTTCTAACAAAAAGACCCTTGAATTAACAATAAGTGGCTAGCAATATGTCAAAACTAGCAACAAGGCCTTAAATTAACAAGAGAAATGTGCATCGACGCCCACTAAAAGATGATCTATATCACATAGCATAAATTGGTTGAATTTCAGAATAAGCTGACCCTTTCACCAAAAGCTCTCATCTATAGAAGTGTCTATTCAGTTATATATCGGTCAATTTAGGTTTGTGTTTTATCTAGAATGGGTTAAATAAAAATACATATATGTAGCTAGAATGCTAGATCGTCATAGCCTACGGGTCAGACGGGTTGAAATTCTCCCAAATGCTCTTTTTAGTGCATAGAACGTCCTAAACCATTACGTTGATAAGTTACCATTGCAACATCTTTATGTAATCGTGATTAATTAGATAATATTCGATACAAATTGGTGAAAGATGTGTTGTTTCAACCCTGACCCATCCATCTTGCAACCTCTAGAGTCTAGATATTATCGAGAAGAGGACAATGGTCAATAGCAAGTGCAAAAGAATGCAATCAGTAAACAAGTTGAAAAATAGGTATTTAAACAGGCAAAAACATACATGGCATGCAGAACTTGTATCGGCATTAGAAAGCAGGCAAAAAAAAGATTTACAAAGCAGGGATAACATGTTTGCCACTAGAAGTTGATTGTTGCCGTCGCTTGTAAGTTCTATAGGGATTAGAAACCTTTAAAATTTAATTCAGAGATTAGTACAGTAGATTGTGCTGTGGGACTGCTAAGAATGAGCAAAAACCAATTGAATGTAAGCTATTACAAGACTACAACACTCTAAGGGGGTGTTATTTCAACTCTGAGTTATATGATCAGACAAGGATACTTGTTAAGTTTATATTTATCTCGGTAATTAGTTTGTTTTTTAACCCAATGATCAGATTTATCTTCAGTTTACCCGCAATCAAAGCTAAGTACTGCGACTTTAAATTCCAATAAACAATTTATTCACACACTGAAACACCCTTAATGTTTACATACATAGTGGGCGAGCAAAATGGTAGGACTCTTTGAGGAGGAAGTTTTTGGACGAGGACTAGGTCTCCACCCTACGTGGCTGAGTTCTTTTCTGCAAATCCAAAATCATGGAAGCAAAGTTAAGCACCCTGAAGAAAACTTGTAACATTAAAAATAAAGGTAAATAAATAAACAGTTATCCTATAAAGAAAATATTTGATGTAATAGTACATACGCTGGCCGGAAATCTTGATCTGCCACCTTGGCAAGCCTTTTGGTGCTTACAAGTATCAATAATATCAAGTTTCCTGGGAAGGATCATAATTTTGGTTCAGAAAGCTTTCAAGATACTTCTTCGGAGCAGCTGGATGAATTCTATGAATACGAGCCATAAACATTATCTCACTAGTGGCGACAATGCTTGCAAGTGAATATTCTCGTTCACACAAACCAGTTTCCAAAAGCCACATATGAAATTTGTATCGTGGCTTTATCCTCTTGTCTAAGTCAAAGCACAAATACGATGGAAAAACATCAAGATAGTCCAAAGAGGAGCCAATGTCTTTGCAAAGAAACCTCAATTTCTTTTCAAGAATTTCAGGTTGTTGATTTAAAATTTTGGGCGCCAAACTAATCATCTTACAAAGCTTTGAAATGTTAATTCCATTATGATTTAAGCAATCAAAACGCTCCTTTAATTGACTACTAGTCCCGTGCACGTGTTTCAACACTTTCATGGTCAAAACATTCTCCCCATAACCAATACCATGCAAGAAGTCCAACTTACTTAATGCGTGTATTGGCATCCTCGAGGATTTTACTCGCACCAAACTTTCAGCATAATCTTTATCAGAATCTTCTTCAGAATTGACACATGGATAACTTTTTAACAGGCGATGACCCCCATTTTTTAGCTTATTAAAGAACCATTGATTGAGATTTAGTGCTCTCATCACATAAGGCAGATTAGCTAGTCTGTTTCTACCAAAAACATAAGGGTACTTCTCGGTCAGACAATTGAATTCTTTTTCAATCATACCTAAGCGTTTTAGGAGTCCCATAACACAAAATGCTGGACTCTTCAAATCATATTTAAGTATTTCTAAATCCGAGAAAAGTAACAACACAACCTCTTCCTTTGTAACATCAAAGGCACAAAAGTAGTCGATTTTTTCAGCTAAAAAGTCTTCTGAATATTCCACCAAAATATTTTTACTTCCACCAATCATCTTAAACACATCAAGTTTCCTGCAATCCAAATTATAAAACAACCGAATCTTTCTACACATATCAATCCATGAATCCACACTGCCATCAACATCACTAATTAAATCAAAATCTATAATAACCCTTTTCAAACCATTAAACAATGCTTCATCTCCATTTAACAAATTAGGAAAAATTAAGCAAATCCCAATTAAAGAGGAACTAGTAAACCCATAGCTGATAAAATTGCTCCAAATTTCCTTCAACTCACATGGGTCCTTACCAAAAATTGTTTTTTCTTGTTTATACATCATTCCTATCTTATTCCAAGGAACCCCTAAACAGTAAAGGACACAAGCAGCATTAAACACGTTTATTTCGTCCGATAAAAAGAACTTATGTACAGGCAAAACACCATCAAGCTCATCAACATCAATACCAATGCTTTCAAAGAATAACTCAAATTCATTAACCGGGTGGTATCGTAAGAACTTATGCAAGGATTTGGAGAAGTCAGATGTGGTAAACTGAACTTTAGACATGACGGAAGATAGGGAGACGACAGAGTATTTGCTGATGTTCTCGGCAAATATGTAAGGTATAGTTCTGACTGAGTAGAGGTAGTCAGTTAAGGCTTCTTGAGCTTGTTTAATGGCTCTGGCTCTGTATTTGTAAGGTATTTTGTTTAGAATTTTAGCGGCGGAGGTGGAATGATGGCGAATGGTGGCATAAGAAAAGATAGTCCGCCCCCGGAGAAGCATCATTCCTTGATTTTGTGTTTAAACAACTTATTCATGTTTTCATTATTTTACTTGTTAAATGCAGCACTGTTTTGTAAGACTATAGCTGCCACCGCACCTGCGCAGTTCATTACTTTTGATTAGCAATATAAATCAAGTAAAAATGAACACACAAGGAGCAAATGATGAAAGCTAAAACACAAATTTGAACTTGTTTAAACTAATTATTGATTGTCTTACATTTCATAAGCTGATTAAGTCAAAATAAGGTGAAAAAATAAGGTTAAAGAAAAGAATGTAAGAGCTTGATTGATTGATTGATTGATTGGGGAATTTGGTCGAACAGGTGGTGGACAAAAACAAAAACAAAAAGATATTAAAGTACATTGACCCATAATAAACAGAGACACATAAACAAGTACCTGGCTTGTGTTTGCCGGCGGTTGAGTGAAGGTGGAAGGATATAAGAACTGGAGTGTGATACCTTAAGTATTTTATGTTTTAGTATTTTATATTTATGTTATTTTATGTTTTAGTATTTTATATTTATGTTTCTAGTTTAAGGGAATTTCGGTTATTTTCTATTATGCAAGGGGTATGATTGTAACTTGCATATCTATTTATGTTGAACGTATCAATGAATAATGGCAGAGATTTGGTGAAATCATTCCTTCCTGTAGTTTCTTCTTCTCCCTAGGGTTTTAACCTTATCAAGGGTATCAGCTTCCAGTCGATCCCTACCAAAATCACCATGACTAACACCCGCAACAACGAAGTCGACAACACCCTCAAAGCCCACGATAAGGCGATCGCTGAAATCCAAACTGCCCTAGTCGCTTTATCGAAGCAACAGGAAGAAATCTTGAAGGCTGTCCGTGACAAAGGAGTTCACTCGGCAGGCAGTTCCTTCGGGTCCTTCTCCGGCTCAGATGGTGACTTCCGAACATCCAAACCATTCCGTATCGGTAAGATCGATTTCCCTAACTTTTCGGGGGACGATGTTGAAGGATGGGTCTATCGCTGCGAACATTTTTTTGCGATGGATGCCACCCCCGATGCCTCGAAATTACACTGCGCTACGATTCACTTGGAAGGCGATGCCCTCCAATGGCACCGTGCCTATATGAAGACCCGTAATGCCACGGTTGCCGAGGTCCCATGGGCGGACTATGTTCGTTCGATCTCTGCTCGTTTTTCTGCTGCACTGTTTGAAGACCCATTGGAAGAGATGGCGTCGTTAACCCAGACAGGCTCGTTACAGGAACTGAATTCAGCCTTTGACTCCCTGCTGAATAAGGTTAACCTAAGCGAAACACAAGCCGTGAGCCTCTACCTTAAGGCTCTCAAACTGGACATCCGTGGACCGGTTAAAATGTTTAAACCGAGCACGTTGCATGAAGCGTATGGGTTAGCAAGAATTCAAGCCATCAACAACACAAGCTTGATGAAGCGTCTCAACGAGGGGGAGGGTGGGCTGCAACCCGAAGATGTCAAAATAATACCTCCGGCTAATGCTTCAAAACTTCCATTGCTCCCAACCCCAACAAACGAGTTACCAAGTAAACCGGGAATGCTTAGCTCGAGGCGTTTGACGAGCAAGGAACTAGAGTTGAAAAGGGCAAAAGGGGAATGTTTCTGGTGTACCGAAAGGTATGTTCCGGGCCACAAGTGTACGAACAAACAAATCTACATGATCAAGGTGATAGATGATGAAGATCCGGCAACCAACGAGTCTATTGAAGGTGATGAAGACAAGGTCACTTGAATCCCTTTTTGAGGGCAAAAAGTGGGTTAAGGAGGGAGTATTGATACGTTAAGTATTTTATGTTTTAGTATTTTATATTTATGTTATTTTATGTTTTAGTATTTTATATTTATGTTTCTAGTTTAAGGGAATTTCGGTTATTTTCTATTATGCAAGGGGTATGATTGTAACTTGCATATCTATTTATGTTGAACGTATCAATGAATAATGGCAGAGATTTGGTGAAATCATTCCTTCCTGTAGTTTCTTCTTCTCCCTAGGGTTTTAACCTTATCAGAGTGGACTGTAATGTGAAGCAGAAAACTAGGGTCAAAGGTAACAAGCTTATTCTCTTGCCAATTCTATTTAAATTTGTTTTTCTAATCTGCGTGTTTATTTTTATTGTTAATGTATCTTAATGAGGTGATAATGGTGGGGGCGACGCATATATTATGTTTTTTTTTATGTTAAATGGTCTATATGGGTAGAGGAAGCAAATGGTGCTCCTCCTCATTAAGACTCGTTAACAGAATGAGACCCACTCACTTAATCCAGAAATAAAAAGAAACAAGCCTTGTGTTTTAGAGGAGATTGGGTTAAGAAAGAAAATGAAGTATTCCCTTAAATTTGTTTTTCTAGTAAGGAAAGGATGAGAAGCTACACAAATTACCAATATACCTTCAAAACACTAAAATATTTCAACAAATTAATTACGCTCTTTGGCCTGCTACTTGTACAATAGCATGTATGACTAAACTGGAACACATCTTTGGCCTGCTACTTGGCCTGCCACGTGTTTGCATAATCATTGATTAAGACAAGAAATTTGTATACTTTTAGAGTATACAAACCAGGTAGATAAGTCATTTCCTAGTCAAATATTAAGCAGGTGAGGGACAAACCAGGTACTTGTAACTACAAGATATGAGTGTTTCAACAACATTAACTATAACCACCAAACTACTGGTGTCAAAATGACATTCATGTTTCTCCCACTGTCTTATATCGAAATAACTAAACAAGACGACTTGAGATCGTATGCCATAAATAAGATTCAAGCGCAAAAATGTGATGTATGTTTGATAAAAGGAGAATTATACTTATTTTGCATTTACATTACATAATAGCACAAAAAATAAGGATAAAACAGTATAGTAACCAAAAAGATTTTACCAACTAAAGACAATCCTCATAATCGGTTTCCTCATCATCCTCGTCGTTATCATTACCACGTTTGACAAAGTAAGTTTCTGCTCCTTCCAGCATATACATCATGGTCACTACCAGCATCCATGTCACCATTGTTATTGTTTTGTTTCGAAAAACAAAGTAGGTTTCTGCTCCTTCCAGAAAACAAAAACGATCACCTGTTGTTAAGTCGTAAAACAATCCAGAAACCACATGTTGTTAAGTCGTAAAACAATCCAGAAAACTTGAACACAGATAACAGATTAATTAAGTGAAACATATGTTATTCATAATTTAAACATCATAAAAACTAAAGTTGTGTCCACATATCAGTTCACAAATGAGGCAAAATACCAACAAAAAACATGACATCTGAATGTTTGAGAGGCCTGAGTTTGCCCATAAGATCATATCAGGAAGGTTACAAGGATAATCAGTTTAACTAAATCATCACCTTAACTAAATCGACTTGATGTATGTCACACTTGGTCTTTCAGAATTGGACAAAAAGTCTTCAGATGTCTAGGCCCATCAAGGTCTTTAGATAATCCCTTCTGGCTTCAAAAGGACAGCCAAAAAGTCCACGTGTTTGGACCGGATGTTCCAACAAAAACACATACGTAGGTTGTATGGCTTCTTTAGGAAGACCCAGGCACTGCAGTTCTTCGTAAATTTCCTTCTCAGTATACACATGTGGACGAGAGTTCTCAATTACCTTATAACAAGTAGATAACGACAAGATCAATATATATATATATATATATATATATATATATATATATATATATATATATATATATATATATATATATATATATATATATATATATATATATATATAAACAATAAACTACTACTAATATGTGTTCGAAATAAACCGAGTACCTTAGAATTCCTGTCTAGAGCATGCACTATATTCTCAAGAGAGTCCGCAATCTTACTCCGTATTGGATCCTCTTCATCAACTTTTCTTTTTTTACTCTTTGATTTAGTTGGGAGCTTAGCTTGTTGTGGTGGTGGTGATGTAATTTGGATGTCATCACTAGTGTCGAAATTATCTAAAGTCACCCCGTTGTTCTCACAAAAGGTATCGGTTTCTTCAATTTCAACTGTATCTGATTGTTGGTCATTGTTTATTTGCTTTCTTTTCTCTTTAGCAGTTATAGAAGAAGTACCTGTAGCTCTATCTTTTGCCCACAAAGCATACATTTTATCATAACATTTAACTTGTTTATTCTTCAAGTTGTAAACATCAGGATTGTCCTATATATTACAAATAATTAATAAAAAAAAAATCACAATCACTCATTTCACATGAATTAGATTGAGCATACCTTCTTGAGTGCTTCCCATACCTCATCTTCAGCCTCAGTTAACTTGGTACTCGGGTTCCAGGCATAACCACTCAATGAAACGCCTTTAAAAACATCATGGAACTGGTTGAAGTATTTTTTGAGAGTCTTGATTCGATTTTTCAATTTGTCTTTATCAAAAGTAATATTAAACTTAGCACTTAACGTCTTCACTATATTATTATATGCAGTAGACGAGAAAGTCCCGTTAGGTCTATTCCCGTCATTTTGTTCTTTAAGCAAAGCCTCGAGGAATGCAGCATCCATCTGATCATTACACGACAATGCCTCTTTCTTCACGGTAGCTCCATCATTATCATTTTTGGCAGCTCCATCACTTTTGCCCATTGTTACAATCTGTACATTAAAGAAATAATCATTGTTACAAGATTTAAGAACAATCAATATATATAAACTAAACAATATATTATCCACATGTAATTGATTCAGTAAGAAAATTCCAAATATGAATAAGTAATCATGCACAAAAAAGTCTTGATAAATTATATTCTAACAATGATGAACAAAATAAACAAAAAGTCTAGATAGGTTGTGTTTCAAAGGACAATACAAATTCAAACACTAAATAGACATGTTAATTTCATTGTTCGGATGCAAAATATAATTATTCCACATGTCATCTGCAATTGAGTTTCTAATTTGTTCACCCCTCCCATCTTCGTCTCTTGTACCATTGAGTTCTTCATCTTGTGATGCATCTAACATATCGTATGTCACTTCTTCTTCTAGTTCTTGGTTACGATCTACCTCAAGGAAAAAGTTATGCAAATTACAACATGCCAAGAATATGTCTGATTGTGTATCGCATGAGTAAAATGGTTCTGTTGCACTTCTAATTATAGGAAATCTTTTTTTAAGACACCAAATGCGCATTCAATAGAGTTTCGTAGCGATGAATGTCAGAGGTTAAACAACTCTTTTGGATTCTGAGGTGCACGCGCCGAGTACTCCTTAAGATGATATCTAACACCTCTGTATGGTGCTATGAGTGTACTTTTATGGGGTAGACCACTGTCAACAAGATAATACTTACCTATATAAACATAGTATATTTTACAATCTAAACGTTAAAATTTATATTATTTGACTTTTATTAAAGATTTTACCGTCAGGAATAAGTAGCTTATCATCTCTAGTAAGTGCATCTTTTATTATTCTCAAGTCTGATGTTGTCCCTTCCTAACCACTTAAAACATATGTGAACTTCAAATCAAATGTACAAGCAACTAATACGTTGATTGTTGGATATCCTTTACGACCACGATATCTAGGGGCATCTCTATTAGGTACTCTCACACGAACATGTGTTCTGTCGATAGCCCCTATACAATCTTTGAAAAAGGGATAAAATCTTGGTCTATCTTGGATTTATTTCTGAACTATATCACCAGTTAGTATATTGTTCTTCTAAAGATATTATTGCATTCAGAACTCTATGAAAATGTCTACTAGTGGCTGATACGGATCGACGATATAACCAAGAGACAAAACGGGTTCTAAAATCATTCCCTACTATATGAAGAAATCTAGAAACTTGTTCCTCAACCGACATACGTTGGGTTTGACGTAGACCACATTCATTTTGTAACTTTTGACACAATAACTTAAAAGCATCCACACTCATGCGAATTATTTTACGACTGTTGTTATTTGCTGATAGGTCTTGCAACATCTCTTCCCGTACTGCTTGTCTGTGCAACCTTAATTCTTGGGAAGGTAAATTAACACGTTTTCTTTTACGAGATTCGCTAAGAGCAAGATAAGCGACAACAAAACAAACCACGTGAATTACGGCTAACTGTTAAGTTCTCGCCATGCGAATTAAGTTATCAATATGCATGTTGCTAGTGTGAAGAACCTATAATGTGATTATTTTGAACTATATAAGTTATCATAATACAAATACGTACTATCATTTGCTAGATACATAGTAATTACTTTTGAACTATATAAGTTATCATAATACATAACAACAGTAACACATACTTATATATACCACGACATGTGGTTATAGCTTATATAGTTTATAAGTTAATATAATTGACCCATTTTAAAACCATAACTCATGCATAAAATCACCACTCAAGATCCCATTCTGATACACATTGCAGCATTACAACATACCGGATTCACAACTAAACCATAATTCCTGATGGTGTTTAGTATTAACTAACAACTACGCTTGTCTATATATATTGTTAAGAAGATCAACAAGCACCTACCAGCATACTTAAGCTCCATCATTAGCTTAGTAGCTTAAAAGATAACTGAACTAAAAAGTTTCAGTTTTGACTCATGCTTAAAATCACCACTCAAGATCCCGTTATCCGATCACCCAACCTGGTGTAGTGTTATGCCCCCACAGCCCCACTACGCCTGCTACTAGTGACCCAAATCTCCAGATACTTCGATCCATATTTAGTAGTAGTGTGTTGTTTACTGATAACCATTTATTAGCAAACCTAATACATTTGGCCTACTTTAACATCTCCATCCAAGGTTTATTGTTTACTCAAAATAGAAATTAAATTAAATTAGTCACCTTTTTACACAACACTCCCAAATGCAACATGTATGATTTCAACTTTTTCCTTGTTCTCATGAATTGTCATGTTCTGGTTCATAGAGAATACAAACAACAATACAAACCAAAAAGTACATTACAAGGACTCACAAATAGCAATACAAACAAAAAAAGGACATTACAAGGACTCACAAATAGCAATACAAACCAAAATAGACAAACAATAACACATATACAGTAATAAAGACTTGCAAACTTACAAACCAAAATAGACAAACAATAACACATCTAATTTTTATGGCTAAATATCAGTTCACTGTCACAGATCATGGTTATTAATTTATTATACCTCGTACATACGGCAAACTTACTAACAAAAAATCAAAGTAATGATCAAATTAAAAACCTATGTCAAAATTAGTCCAGTGCCGATTCAACCTTGAATTTATAAAAGTTTTGAAGTGCTGGTGGATATATGCTTGAACGGTGAGGAACCTCTTGATTTGCGTCATATCTTTTTGTGTTTATTGTGTTTTCAGCTTTGGATTGAAACCCAATTAGCATTGTGTTGTGTTTTGACCAGACTTATAATACTAGTTAGAACTTCAATGTTATACCCAACCAAACAGTGGTCCATACTACACACGCAATAAGAGTAACAGTAGTGGTCCATACCAATAAGAGTAACAGCAGTGGTCCATACCAATTTTCAATTATCTAAAACAAATAGATCCTTGTACAAACATGGCCGATCAGTTACCATAGACTCAATTTTCAACTCTCTTGGTTATACACAACCAAACAGTGGTCCATACCATAGACTCAATTACACTTGCATTTTTTTAGAGGGTAAAATTGTGATGGGCGTTCCGTGGCAGGTTCTGATAAGTACAATTGTTCTAGTATTGTCTCATCATCATTTGTTAATTATTATAGTCTACATGTGGTCAATGATAACGCTCAAAGTTAACATGTTTTTATAAGCGTTATTAGTGTTTTTGTGTATGTTATTTGGTTGTTTTAATATGCTTTTGCCACTAAATCGTATCAAAGTATGTTTTTGTAGCATATGTAGCCAAATGTAGGAAAAATGGAGAAAAAGTGAAGAAAAGGAAGTATATGCGATTACACGAAGATTCCTAAGTTCAAAAGTCCAATCTGTGATGCATTTCATAAGGAGAACCTAAGTTTTGTCATCTCAAAGTTCCAACTTCAGAGTTAATCAAGTTTGGATAGTGCATAAAGAACTACACAAGGAAAAGTCAAAGTCCAAAGCAACCAGAACCTACCATCCGATCGGTTGGAGCACAACCAATTGGATAGCCACAATTACCACATCCATCCGATCGGTACCAACCCGCAACCGATCGGATGGACATCTCTGCCTGTTTATACCAACTTCTTGTGCATGAATCTTGGTCTTTTGTCCCATTGTTCTAGGCCCTTCTTAGTGTCTTGTTGTCCAAGCTCCAGCATTTATGTCCCTATTCATTACTAGGAGTATTTGACAAGCCTAAAAGGACCCCAAGAGTACACAATTGAAGACACAATTCAAGAGATCATTTACTCTCATTACTACTCTCAATTATTATCATCATCTAGCTCTCAAAAAAGGAAAATTCGTGCAGAAAGAACCAGGAACTTTGGAGGACCAAGGAAGCAACATTTGGAGGCCAAAAATCTCAAGAAATCATCACCAATACTCAGGTTATCAATACCTTATCATTTGTTATCAATTCCAAAGCATTGTAAGACTTAAAACCATGGATTCTAATGTTAAATATTCTGAGTTTATTTGCATGTTTGCTATGAGTGGCTAGTAGTCTTTTTACACTTGTTTTGATGATGTTTTATGCTTAGTGATAGTTATGATTGTGATAACATGTTTTAATTCAATTTCAATTCAATCCTAAGAACCAATTGTACCTTAAGTTTCATAGTGACATTTGTTGAGCCAAGGTTAACTAATTGATAATAGTTTCAAGGGTCAAAAGATTTGTTATTATTCAACTAGTTATAATCATTTGTCTATGAATGATTGTTTTTCACCATAATTATTATTGACTAAACAAAGAAATAAGAAGTATGATTATAATGAGAATGCTTTTATAACATCAAATCAGATTGTTTGTAAACCTTTAGTTGGACTAAAGTTCAGATGTTTATAAACAATTGTAACCTTTTTGTCTATGAATGGGTTACCTTTTGTAATGACCATTTCCTAAGAGTATTTGATTTGTAATAAGAGTTTGTTCTTGTGTTTAAGATATTCACCATACCTTATGAACCTTGGATGGATCTTGAATTGATTGGTTTACACCTAAAACTTGTTTTTATGAACTAAAATCTTGACGAAGGTTTAACTTATAGAAACAATAGATTAGACTACCATCTAATTATCACAACCAACATGTTATCAAAAGTTATCACAAGCATGTGTGTCATTAAGTAGAAAACTAGTCTAAACAAGTGTAGTTTTTAAATTATTGAATTTGCTTATTATTTTATTTGCGTACATTAGAGATTTACTTTTAAACTTATATTTTGATTCGCTCACAAATCCCTGCGAACGATCCCGACTTACCATTATATCTTGCTATAACGGACGAGTACAGTTGCTCGTATGTGTTGTTTCTAGATTTGGTAATTCACCCTTATAAATTTAAAACTTGCACTAACAAAACGCACATCAAGTTTTTGGCGCCGCTGCCGGGGATTTTGATTGTGTTTCTTTTTAGTTTTAAAAGTCCGTTTCTTTTCGTGTTCATTTTCTAAAAAAAAAATAATCAGATGTATCCATCCGATCGGATAGACATCCAACCGATCGGTTTCCCAGGTTTTCCCAGTTTTTTTTTTAATTTTACCGTAGCATCCATCCGATCGGTTTGACATCCAACCGATTCGGATAGAACTCTCTGTTTTCGAAAATTTTATTTTCTTGTTCTTTTGTTTAGGTAATTGACTCGATTCTCTTGGTAGTTGTATGAACACTCGTTCTACTACTAAAAAGCTTAGTACACCTTTATCCAATCCCGAAAGTTTGTTTCGTAAGAAGAGATCTTCATCTATTCTTAATTGGTTTGATAATCTTTCCGAAGAACATCCGATTTCCGATCTTTTTAAACCAATACTCATGGCTGATGATCAACCCATGTGGGCCGCCAATTGAACCGTAGCACCTACTCCTGGAGCTACTATTGTTGTCACCGACCTTGGTGAAAACTTTACCGTTAAAGGTCACCATCTTTCTATGATCAAAGACCGTCAATTTGATGGCCGTTCGCGGACCGATCCGCATAAACACATTGCCGAATTCATTGAAATTTGTGGCATGTTTCGTTATGGAAATACCGATGTCGATGCTATTAAGCTCAAACTTTTTCCATCATCACTCGCCGGAGATGCCAAAGTATGGTATAACAAATTAACCCCAGGAACTATCAATAATTGGGAGACGATGAGGCAAGCTTTTGTAATCCGATTCTTTCCACCTGCCATGTATGATAGACTAATGGGAGAAATCCGTGCTTTTGCACAAAATCCTAATGAATCTCTTGTTGAAGCTTGGCTTCGCATGAAAGATTTGCTTCGAAGTTGTCATGGTCATAATTTAGGACGAGGAACAATAATCCAAATCTTTTATCATGGTCTTGATGAAGCATCCCAAGCAATCCTTGATGCCAGAGGAATTTTTCTTTACAAAACACCTAACGAGGCATATCAAATTCTCGAAGATCGAGTACTCCTTAAACTCGATTGGTCAAAAGATTCCAAAACCAAACCCCTACGGAAAACCGTTGCTTTTGCCGAAAGTTCAGATAATTCGAAACTCATGGAGAAAATAGAAGCCTTGACTTCTAAAATCGACTCGCAATACAAAGATATAAAAGGAGAAATGAAAGAAATGCGAGATGGCTGTAATAATTGTGGAGGAAATCACACATCATCCGAATGTGATGACCAACCTATGAATAGACCCAACGAAGGGGAAGCCAATTATGTCCAAGGAGGATATCGTGGAGGAGGTTTTCGTAGTAATTATTATGGAAGAAGTTTTGGAAATTGGCAAGACCGCCAACAAAGGGATAACAACCGTGATTCTCAACCCCGAACAGACAACCCAAACCCACCAAATTCCGATAAAAAGGAAGAATCTGATTTCGAAAAAATGATGCGAGATTTGGTAACTACTCAAAGAGCTACAAATGAGTTTGTAAAAACTCAATTTTTCAATCTCAAAACCAAAGTTGAGCAAGGTCAGAAAAATCATCAAGCTTCTATCCAGGATCTTGAACAAAAATTTGGTAGACTTCCTGATAAATTTTCTTCTCGAATTCCTGGTACATTACCAAGTAACACCCAATCCAATCCAAAACAGTCTGGATCAAACGATAAGAGTTATCGTCCACCACAAACCATAAATGAGCATATCAATGCTGTATTCACTCGAAGTGGTCTCTCATATGATCCACCACCCATTCCTACCGATAATACTATCATTCAAGATGAGGAGGAGGAAGAAGCTGAAGAAGAAGCAGTTAAAGAAAAACCAACCCAAACACCAACCAAAGAAAATACCGTTCCACCAATAAAACATTATACACCAAAAATACCATATCCACAAGCCCTAAGAAAAGAGAAAAGAGAGGAGCGAAATAAGAAGTTTATAGAGATGATCAAAGAAGTTAGAATTAACGTACCCCTCGTTGATGTTCTAGCTGGAATGCCCAACTATGGGAAATTTTTGAAAGAACTTCTTAATAATCGAAACAAGTTGGAATAAATTTCCGCTACCGTTCTCAATGAAGAATGCTCTGCTATCATTCAAAACAAAATTCCACCGAAACTAGGAGATCCCGGAAGTTTTCTTATACCATGTACATTAGGAAACAACATCACATACGATGCTTTAGCCCGATCTAGGTGCAAGTATCAATTTGATGCCCTATTTATTGTATTCTAAACTTTCCATCAATACATTGAATTATTGAAACCTACTAAGATGAGTATAAGATTAGCCAACCATACATACCAATATCCTGTTGGGGTTGCTGAAAATATGCTTGTTCAAGTTGGTAAATTTGTTTTTCCTGTGGATTTTGTCATCTTAGAAATGGAGGAAGATAGTCGAATACCCTTAATCTTAGGAAGACCTTTCTTAAACACTGTTGACGCCATGATCAAAGTCAAAGGCAGAGAACTCAATCTTGGAGTAGGAGAATATCGAATCACATTCTTAATCGATAAAGCAATGAAATATCCAAATTCCAGTGATGACACATGCTATAACATCGATGTAATTGATGAAGTCACTGAAGAAGAATTGGATGCATTACTTGACGATTCGAAACCATTCATGACTGCTTCAGAAAAGATCAGTGAAACAGATTCTGATAAAGAATTTGAGGAATTCATGAAAGTAAAATTAGAAGAAGAGAAAGAAGAGAAATTTGAAGATATCACTGAAAAAGATCAAATGAAAATCAAATTATCTCTAGAAAAACCACCCACTGATTTGGAACTCAAACCCCTTCCCAATAATCTCGAATACGCCTACTTAGAAGAAAATTCACTTCTTCCAGAAGTCATATCGTCGTTGCTCGAAACAAATCAAAAAGAAAGACTCGTTTATGTTCTTAAGAAGCATAAACGCGCTTTTGCGTGGAAAACTTCTGATATTCCAGGAATTAGCCCAGATTTTTGCAAACACAAAATCAATTGTGAAGAAGGTACTAAACCCGTTGTAGAAAGACAACGTCGACTCAGCCCCAATGTGAAAGAAGTTGTTAAGAATGAAATCATCAAATTTCTCAATGCAGGAATTATTTATCCTATCGAGGATAGCCCATGGGTGAGTCCAGTTCATTGTGTTCCGAAGAAAGGAGGAATGACTGTAGTGACCAACGAAAGGAATGAATTAGTTCCTACTAGAACTGTCACTGGATGGCGAGTATGTATTGATTACAGAAAACTTAACAAAGCCACCAGGAAAGATCATTTTCCTCTACCATTCATGGATCAGATGCTCGAAAGATTAGCGGGAAACAAATACTTTTGCTTCCTTGATGGTTTTTCGGGATATTTCCAAATTCCTATCGATCCAGCCGATCAAGAGAAAACCACATTTACATGTCCTTTTGGAACCTACGCTTACCGGCGTATGCCCTTTGGTCTATGTAATGCACCTGCAACTTTTCAAAGGTGAATGATCGCGATATTCTAAGACATGCTTGAGACATCTATGAAAGTTTTCATGGATGACTTTTCAGTTTTTGGTGATTCTTTTGAAACTTGTCTTTCCAATCTCGATAAAATGCTTGAGAGATGTGAAGCTGCACATCTAGTTCTTAATTGGGAAAAATGTCATTTCATGGTAACTGAAGGAATTGTGTTAGGACACAAGATATCAAGTTCAGGAATGGAAGTAGATAAAGCTAAAATAGATGTTATCACCAAATTACCACCACCAACTAACGTTAAATCCGTTAGAAGTTTTCTAGGACATGCCGGTTTTTACCGCCGATTTATCAAAGATTTTTCAAAAATATCACGTCCTATGACTAAACTTTTAGAAAAGGATTCTGTATTTGATTTCAATGCAGACTGCATTAAAGCTTTCGAAACATTGAAAAGTCAATTGACTAGTGCCCCAATTATGGTTGCACCTAATTGGTCACTACCATTTGAACTCATGCGTGATGCAAGCGATTTTGCTGTTGGAGCTGTTTTAGGACAACGTGAAGGAAAACATTTTGGTCCTATATACTTCGCTAGTAAAACACTCAACAATGCTCAACAAAACTATACGGTTACGGAAAAGGAATTATTAGCCGCATTTTTTGCAATCGACAAATTCAGATCTTATCTCGTGCTTTCAAAAACGATAGTTTTTACAGATCATTCCGCACTCAAATATTTGTTTACCAAACAAGATGCAAAACCGCGTCTTATCAAATGGATTTTACTACTGCAAGAATTCGATATCGAAATAAAAGACAAGAAAGGAGCAGAAAATCTTGCAGTTGATCATTTGTCACGTCTCGAGAATCCAAATTTGGAAGAATTAAAAGAAAATGAAATTAACGATTATTTTCCAGATGAAACTCTCATGACGATAGATAAAGATGATGATGAGGAAGTACCATGGTTTGCAGATTACGCAAATTATCTTGCAGGAGATATTCTTAAAAAAAGGGATGAGTCACTACCAACGTAGTAAGTTCTTTTCAGAACTAAAACACTATTATTGGGAGAAACCTTACCTTTTTAAAATATGCAAGGATGGAATGATACGAAGATGTGTTTCGGGTGCCGAAACAAGAAAAATTCTTGATGAATGTCATCATGGCCCAACTGAGGGACATTATGGTCCTTCCACTACAGCTAAAAAAGTTTTTGATGCTGGATTCTATTGGCCTACAATTTTCAAAGAAGCATATACTCTCGTTCAAAACTGCGATGCGTGCCAAAAATCTGGTAATCTTTCTCGAAGAGACGAAATGCCTCAAAAGAGCATTCAAGTCTGTGAAATATTTGACATTTGGGAAATTGATTTTATGAGACCCTTCCCTAAATCACACAAATAGGAATATATCCTCGTTGCAATCGATTATGTTTCCAAATGGGTTGAAGCTGAAGCTCTTCCTACTAACGATGCACGAGTTGTTGTCAACTTTCTCAAAAAGCTTTTTGCTCGCTATGGAATTCCTAAAGCTTTAATAAGTGATAGAGGATCCCATTCTGTAATAAACAAATGGAGAAAGTAATGAAACGATATGGAGTTCATCATCGTTTTGCTACAGCTTATCATCCACAAACTAGTGGTCAAGTCGAAAATACCAATAGAGCTATAAAAAGAATACTTGAAAAAACGGTTAAGGACAATCCTTCCGTTTGGTTAAGGAAATTAGACGACGCTCTATGGGCATTTCGTACGGCATATAAGACACCAATTGGTACAACACCATACAGACTCTTGTATGGGAAAACATGTCATCTACCGTTCGAACTTGAGCACCGTGCTTACTGGGCGCTAAGAAGCTGTAATCCTGATCTAAAAATAGCTGGAGAAAAGAGATTTTTGCAATTGCATGAACTCGATGAGTTAAGACTTCAAGCTTATGAGAACTCCCAGCTATACAAAGCAAGAACCAAAGCTTACCACGATAGAAAGCTGAGAATTCGAAAACAATTCAAAGTTGGAGATAAAGTTCTACTCTTCAATATGAAATACAAGTTTAAAGCTCCGAAACTCAAGCCAAAATGGTTTGGACCATATGTAGTGAAACATGGATTTCCATCAGGTTATGTTGAACTTTATGACAAACATGGAGGAAGTTTCATTGTAAATGGGCACCGAATTAAACTCTATTATGATAAAGAGCAATTAAACGTAATTTCTAATGAAGAAATTCCATCCGAATTTGAATATGAAGCTATCACATTCATGGCTCCACACAAGGGAACGATCCCTTGGGCACATAATAATGGTTTTATCTATGATGCTTGATGAGTGCTCAAACACTCATCATTTTTGGTAAAATATGAACTGCAAAACATATAAAAACACTCAGAAATGCATAAAAATACTAAAAATATTTCAAAATTGTGTTTTATATGTTTCAAATGCAAAATGAGTGAAAACAGATGAAAAACGTACAAAGTTTGCATAATTGGCAGTTTCAGTCCCCCAACTTGCAAAAATTGACAAAATTAGTCCCTGATCGATTATTTTGAAAGAAATGTCAACAAAGGTCCTTTTGAATTCAAAAGCTGTCATAATTGGTCCGTGGGTGAAGTTTCAAAAATTTCCAAGTTTGGTCCCTCAACTTTGCAAACTTGGCAAAATTAGTCCCCGGGTGATTTTTCTTTGGAAAATGTATAACAATGGTCTTGTGGAATTGCAATTGGCAAGAATAGTCCTTATTGGCAATTTTGGAAAAATGGCATGAATGGTCCCTAAATTTTCAGCTTGCATACACAATGGATCCTTAGGCTTGATTATATACTACAAACCAAACGGAGCCTTTGTTATTTCCAAACCCAATCCAAATCAAAACATATCCAGCTCACCCCTAAACCCAATCCAATTTTACCCAAACTAAAGCCCACCTGTGTTAATAATAAAACACTCAACCCACCCCTGACCTCCTTTTTCTTTCTTCCCCGCCAAAACACCAACACCCAGACAACCATCCCTGCTACTCTAACACTTTTGTCCCCTCCTCTTTCCAACACATCCTACCAAACCACCCTACAACCCTTATAAGTCAACCCCAACATCCCCAACACACTTGTCTCTTTACCCCCACTGGCAAATCATCACTATTGGGTGTCACTATACAATCAAGGGATGAGGTTCCTCCAAGATTGATCCAATGGATGGGAATTAACCCCAAGAAACACATCAAGAATAAGACAAAGTGAAGAGGACCCTCTTTTTATATCATCAGTAGTATAAATATGTTTTGTAGCCAATGGTATAAGGCAGTAGATTAAGTAGTTAAATAATTAGTTTTTTTTAGTTTTAGTTTTATTTTAAGCTTCCTTTAAATGTTGTGTACTCTTCATTTTTAAATCAATGCTAGTTTCAATTTAAGCTTTTTAATTATCTTTCGTCTTTTAATTCTATATAACTGTTTTCTTTCACACTGCTTATCTATTTATGCTTATTTACAACTGCTTATTATAGTCTTAGTTAGCTTATCATATTTGTTACTAGATTTGTAGCTTCTAGATTAGGTTTGGTTGAAAACTGTCCTATTTAGTTTTGAGATAGCTTGATTTAGTTGCTCAGTGTACCGACTTTTGTAGGTTAGTTTTGCTCTTCAAATGTTTTTAGACTAAGTTAGACTATCATTCTCACTTAACTTGTTTCAAATCCTGTTTTCATAGTGTAAAAAAAATCCATTTCCTGAACTTAGGGAGTGTTTGGCATTAGCTTATCTTACTTGATTTGGTCACTTAGATTATTTTTATTTGCTTTAATATAGTCCTATTAGTTGTTTAGAAGTTAACTCTAGTAGTTTAAGGTAGGTTTATTGTTTTTATAACTGATTTGGAAGTTTCATGGTGTGAGTTTAGTTCATACTGTCTGAATAAATAACTAGGGTAGATTTCATTTTTGGTAGTTGTTTTTGCTTCCTTAGTATGCAAAATAGGTTAGTACAAATGATTATTATCTTGTCTTTGACTGTCTAAGTCAAAACTTTTGATTTTGATCCACTTTGACCCTGCTGCATCAGGTCCTAACAGCCCCCAATGAGGGATTTTTCATTCCCTTATTTTGAGGAATCAGGACTTGGAATTTAGTTTTTAGATTATTTGGCAGCTTGAATTTATGCTAGTATTTTTATTTCATTTTTATGAATTTTTCTTGATAGCTTATTAAGCCTCTAAAGTTACCCCTTTGACCTATTCCACCATATTGCAGCCTGGGGTATGTTCAGCTTATTAGTGATATGTAGTTAGTTTATCTTCTTATTTCTGTCCCACAGTCCTCATTTAAGTTCCTCCTTAGAAGCCTATTGACATTTCCCTTTAGTTTAGCTTATCAGTTGTCTTATTAGCTTTTCTAGTTTTCATTTTTTTGTTTCAAATCTTAAGCTTTCACTACTCTTAAAATTGCCTTGGTTTCTGCTTATTAAATCTGATTTGGAATAAGTCTTAGTTATAATAATTGTTTGTTCTCATGTGTTTAGTTAGATTGCTGATTTTGATTTTTCAAATGCTAACCTTAAGTTCCTTTAAGCATGAAACTTGGTATGATTATCATTTGGTAGCTATTCTAATTACTGCCTATCCTTATAGATTTTAGTTTGAGCTTCTCACAAGCTTATGAATGGCATGAGATCAACCCCCAAGGGCTGCCACATCAGACTTGACCAAACCCCCTGGTTCAGTCCAACTGCATGTATCCATAAGCTCATAGGTTGCTTGGTTATGGACATTAGCTTGTGATCCTGGGATTTCTTAAAAGCTCAGTGGATCAAGTTGATGGTTCCAAGCTTATGTTTGGCTTGGAAGCTTATTAGATAAGCCTTTTGGGGCCTGCATTTAACCCTATTAACCTGTGTGGACAGGTGGGTTGGAATTGCTTATTGTGGACCTTTTCAACTCATTCCCTAAGCTTTTCTACTTTTTCAAACTTATTTTAAGTTTAACTCACTTAGTCTAGCTTATTTTTCCTTTGACAATCAGCTTGTGAACATTTAAGGTACATCATAGCTTATTGTTTAGCTGCTTAAACTTGTGTGGCTTAAGTTTATAATGGTTCTTGCTCTGTGCATTTAGGGGGTGTTCATAAGCTCTTTATGAGCTCACCTCTTAAGCTTATCCTGAGCTTGTGGTCTTTTTGGAAAGCCCCTCAGGCCTTCTCTTCAGATCACCATTTCATTTGGTCCCTGGGTCACCACTTTGGGCCCCAGAGAGGGCTGCAATTCCCTCAAATTGGTCTGCTTGGATCTTTGGATTCAGATTTGCTTATTAGTACTTGTAACTTATTCCAGTGAATTTTTTCACTTGTTTCTGCTTATTTTGGTTTCCCTCATCATCATTTAGCTTTTTACTTCCTTAATATTCAGTGTATAGCTTATTTATTAGCCTTTTCAGCTTCAAAAGTTCTTGTTAGCTTATTAGTGGTAACTGTGGTGAGAAAAAGCTCCCACGGAGCTTATTAAAGCTTTTCAGTAAATCTTGTTTTGTAGAAGTTTATTACATTTCAAAGGTTAATAGGATTGTAAAAGAAAAACAATAAAAAGCCAAAAATATAATTCTAGTGATAGCTTTTATTTAATGTAATTTAGATTTTTAATTTTTCTTTTTAAATTTTTGTTAAGTACTTATATGTTTTTATATTTTTCTCAAATTTCTAGCATATTAAAGTATTTGTAGAATAATTTTTAGAATTTTTGCTTCTCATTTAGTATTTATTAGAATTTATATTAGTATATTAGTTATTAATTAATATTAGTAAATTAAATAGTTTTAATAAATTTTGTTAAACAATAGTATCTTTTTATATTTTTCCTATGTTCCACATAATATTTAGTACTTGTAGTAATGTTCTTATAATTTCACTGTTCATTTGATAATTTCTAGATTTAATTTTAATTAAATAAGTTTAAGTTAAAAAACCAAAAAGAAAATAGTTTTAGCATTTAAATTTTATCCCATATCACTTTTTCTAATTTTCCTAGCTTCTATAAGTTGTTAAATATTTGTAAAAATTAGATTTGTAATTTTCTCTTTTCATTTGCTATTTTTCTCATTTAATTTACTTTAAATAGCTTTTAAAGTAATAATTAGGTAATTATTTAATTTTAAATCTATAAAAAGACAAAAAGTTATATTTTTAGTTTTAAAATTAGTTTTTAGTTATTTTATAATTTTAGAAATTTAATTTTCATTTTTCTAGTTAATTTTCATAATTAATTGTAATTTAGTATAATTTAGTTAATTAAAAAGTAATTAATAATTAGTAATTAATTAATAGTAATTAATTAAATATTGTAAAAATTATTTTTCTTTTTCTAAAAATTTTCTTTTATCATTAGGATTGTAAAAATGTAATTTTCATATCCGTAGGTATTTTATTTCACAAAACTCGCGTTTTATTTCGTACGTCTACGTAGAATTAAATCAAACGAACGCGTTTTTAGACTTAGCTCACGTTTTTAGTGTATCTGATCATCAGTAATTGTTCATGTAGTGTTTCTAAGTTATTTTCATTCCTCATCTCTTAGTGTAATCAATCACAACCCTATTCCTGTCCAAATTCACCCGATCACAAGCCCGTTTAATACCTTTGCACACCTCGTCGGGACATAACGACCCGGGGAACCCCCTATACTTCTACGGAGATTGAATCTTAGGCTGTTTGACCTAGTTGACCATCCTTTGGTCAATTTAGGTTGACCGTTTAGAGCCAATCAAATTTTGGCGCCGCTGCCGGGGAGGTTGTGCGCGTTATTCTAAAACGGTTTTGCGTATTAGTGAATCGGGATATACACTCATTGTATATTTACCCATCCTTGTTCATATTTTCTTATTATTATCATATAAAAACAAAACGGTTCATGAAAACATTTTAAAATCAGTTTTCAACGAACACAAAAAAAGATTTTCTTTCTTATTTGTATATAAAATGTCTTTCCAAAAATCCAAAAATATTCATCTTTACCCTCCTACCCTTTTGATTCTTCATTCCTTACCCTCCCAAACCTTTTGATTCTTTCTATATCTCATCCACACCTTCTAGTTTGTGAATGGTGTGGTAGTCTTCATAATGGTGGTAATCGCCCCAGTTGTGGCATGGTAGAGTCAGGAAACGGGTCTGTCTATAACCAAGATCCCTATTCCTACCATGACACGACTGATTTTTCCATCAGCTACCACACCATGAGACTCAACAGTTTTACTGTTGTGAGTACTGTGGTGGTTCACACTACAGTTCTGATTGTCAATCAGGAAGCACGCTTGTCTATGAGCAGTTTCTTGATAACGATTATGACTCTAACACATACGACTCACAACCACATCAGTTTTACTGTTGTGATTACTGTGGAGGTCCCCACTTCAGTTCCGACTGTCAAACAAGGAATCCATTTCCGTGTAACAATTACGACTATTCGTATCAAGACCAACCTCCACAATACCAAATGATCCAAGCAACTCCTCATGATACTGAACAAGACCTTTTACTAGAGGCTATTGAGATATTGCAAGAACTTAAGGAGGAGTTAGCTACTACATCGTTTCAAGATTCTCGTGAGAAATCCATGGCAGAATTTCTTGCTGAAGAACGAGATGCTAGAAATGAATTGAGCAAGGAAGAATTGCTAGTCTTAGAACAAGCAGCTAAAACACGTGCCATATTTCGCAATGCTGCTCTTCTCGACGATGATGATAGTGATAATGAAGTTACCCTTGATATTTCTCAATTTTGTGAGGGTTCATCAAGTTCATCAGTTGTGATTCCTTCCTCGGAAAATCAGGGAGAAAATAATGAGACGGAGAAATTACTAGCAGAAGATCAAATGGAACTCGTACAATCCATGAATGCTAGTCCTTCTCAACTCCTTCAGTCTGATATCACACCCGAAGTTCACACTCACTCTCTTAACATGGGGGATGAGCATCTTAGCACTGTTCCTGATAAGGAATCGGACGAATTAATAAAGTCTAGTGTTGAGAACCTTGTCCCAATCCCAAGAGAGTCACAGGGAACTTTTGATCATGTGTGTGGTTTACCTTCCCCTCTTGAGTGTCCAAAAGATCAATTTGAGACTTTCTCCGATTGTAGCGAAGATTATGCATCTTATGGAGACATCGAGTATGTTGAGGCATCAGTTCCACATTCTGATGTTGATCATCTTCTTGAGGAGTTCGCCGATGAGCTCACTCACATCAATCCACTTCCAACGGGAAGTAACAATGATCTCTTTGACTTTGAAGCCGATCTAGGAGAAATTCAAAGTCTCTTATATCATGATCCGTCACTCACTTCTGATCCCAACAGTCCAATAGAGAATATTAATCACTTTGTTTGCGAAACATTTAATACGACTTTCACCAAACCTATATTTGAATTCGAATCTGAATTCACTGTGATTTCTAACAATCCAACCTTTGATGAGGAGAGTGATGAGTCTGTAATGGAACAAGTGTTCACAGATTCACATCTTGTGAATGATTCTCTTCATGAGGAATTCTCCGGTGAACTCACTCATCATATCATGACTCTTTCGGAGTATGATAACCCGGGGGGAGATACACTCAATCATGAGGATTTGCAAATTCCCACCCTCCCTCCCGGGATGTTTTCAAACCAAACGAGCTTAACCCTTGAAATCCAAATTCAGGCAACTGAGCCTGATCTCGAGGAAGAAGATCTTATCACGATTTTCATCATGATTTTCTTTCTTTTCTTCACCTACAGGGTGACTTATCCTGTTCTTCACTCCTTCGGGAATGAAGACATTATCTTTGACTCCGGCATCACCACTTATAGTTTATACTATTTAAGCTAGGGTCTGTATATCTCATCGGTGTGGAACTTTCACGTGCTTCAAATGTTTGTCCAAACATCTTGAATGAAAGTCCGATGGAGATCGTTTCTTCCACATCATGCTTCCCCAAGAACAAATGAATTCGGGGTCGAGTCAAGCTAGCGACTCGGTAAACAAAAATAGTAGCATGCATATGGGGTTTTCACCCTAAGTGTGGGGGAGTTACCCCTGCTGTGGTTACCAATAAAGTGAAAAAAATGTTGTTTCCACATTTAGCTTGTAATATTGCCCTTTTACGTTCAAAGAGTCGGCATAATAGCCGGGACTTTGAATATTGAGGACAATATTCATTCTAAGTGTGGGGGTATTCTAGCGAATTTTATCACATTTTACCATCTAGTACCCCCGTTTTTGGCAAAATTTTTTAAAAATGTTTCACTTGAGTTTCAAATTTTTTGTGGTTATCAGTCCGCCATGTCTAACCGACAAAAGGATTGGCTAATCCAGGAGCAAACGTGTAACAATTCACATTTTCAGGTTAACTTCTATTCCCGAAAATTTTACTATTCACTTTTACTATTCATTTTCCCGAAATTTGATTTTTGTTTCATGGCCTCGAGTGATAAATCATTTCCATAGCAAATTACACTCATCAGATCATTTTCGTGAAAGTTATTAAGGAATTACACGTTTTAGGGTAAAACGTCATTCAAAAATTCTACGCACAACGAAACTCGACCGCGTTAATTTACCCCGCATTAGAAAAATGTTTAGTACTCTCATGATTAATTAGAGAATTAATCTTGACTAAGAAAAATATGACCAAATAAACCTCGGCTGTGAGAAACAGGAATTCTCGTCTTTAAGCACTTTTACTTAGCCGTAACCTTAGCCTATACCTGCACCATGTTTCTAAGACAATTTGAGTTTTCACATTTTTGGAATAAGTCAACATATTTTTCCCTCCTCCTTTGACCAAAAATCATTCCTTGATTTTATAAATCATTCCTTGATTTTTAGGCTTACGGTTTTAAGTTTAAAGACATTAAATACCAACCGACACTAGACAGAGCCCAGCCTAGACATTATAAGCCATTTTAAGTCATTAGTATCCTATTAGAAAAGTTACATTTTACTTTTCTCAATTTTACGCAACTTTCGTACGTTTTACGTATTACGCGTTTTAGACCCGTGTTTCCAGTTTTAGCAGGGTTTGAGCACCCCAACTTCCCCAACACACTTGTCTCTTTACCCCCACTGGCAAATCACCACTTTTGGGCGTCACTATACAATCAAGGGATGAGGTTCCTCCAAGATTGATCCAATGGGTGGGAATTAACCCCAAGAAACACATCAAGAAGAAGACAAAGTGAAGAATACCCTCTTTTTATATCATCGGTAGTATAAATATGTTTTGTAGCCAATGGTATAAGGCAGTAGATTAAGTAGTTAAATAATTAGTTTTTTTTAGTTTTAGTTTTATTTTAAGCTTCCTTTAAATGTTGTGTACTCTTCATTTTTAAATCAATGCTAGTTTCAATTTAAGCTTTTTAATTATCTTTTGTCTTTTAATTCTATATAACTATTTTCTTTCACACTGCTTATCCATTTATATTTATTTACAACTGCTTATTATAGTCTTAGTTAGCTTATCATATTTGTTACTAGATTTGTAGCCTCTAGATTAGGTTTGGTTGAAAACTGTCCTATTTAGTTTTGAGATTGCTTGAGTTAGTTGCTCAGTGTACTGACTTTTGTAGGTTAGTTTTGCTCTTCAAATGTTTTTAGACTAAGTTAGACTATCATTCTCACTAAACTTGTTTCAAATCCTGTTTTCATAGTGTAAAAAAAAATCCATTTCCTGAACTTAGGGAATGTTTGGCATTATTTTATCTTACTTGATTTGGTCACTTAGATAATTTTTATTTGCTTTAATATAGTCCTATTAGTTGTTTAGAAGTTAACTCTAGTAGTTTAAGGTAGGTTTATTGTTTTTATAACTGATTTGGAAGTTTCATGGTGTGAGTTTACTTCATACTGTCTAAATAAATAACTAGGGTAGATTTCATTTTAGGCACTTATAGTAGTTGTTTTTGCTTCCTTAGTATGCCAAATAGGTTAGTACAAATGATTATTATCTGGTCTTTGATTGTCTAAGTCAAAACTTTTGATTTTGAACCACTTTGACCCTGCTGCATCAGGTCCTAACAGCCCCCAATGAGGGATTTTTCATTCCCTTATTTTGAGGAATCAGGACTTGGAATTTAGTTTTTAGATTATTTGGCAGCTTGAATTTATGCTAGTATTTTTATTTCATTTTTATGAATTTTTCTTGATAGCTTATTAAGCCTCTAAAGTTACCCCTTTGACCTATTCCACCATATTGCAGCCTGGGGTATGTTCAGCTTATTAGTGATTTGTTGTTAGTTTATCTTCTTATTTCTGTCCCATAGTCCTCATTTAAGTTCCTCCTTAGAAGCCTATTGATATTTCCCTTTAGTTTAGCTTATCAGTTGTCTTATTAGCTTTTCTAGTTTTCATTTTTTTTGTTTTAAGTCTTAAGCTTTCACTGCTCTTAAAATTGCCTTGGTTTCTACTTATTAAATCTGATTTGGAATAAGTCTTAGTTATAATAATTGTTTGTTCTCATGTGTTTAGTTAGATTGCTGATTTTGATTCTTCAAATGCTCACCTTAAGTCCCTTTAAGCATGAAACTTGGTATGATTATCATTTGGTAGCTATTCTAATTACTGCCTATCCTTATAGATTTTAGTTTGAGCTTCTCACAAGCTTATGAATGGCATGAGATCAACCCCAAAGGGTTGCCACATCAGACTTGACCAAACCCCCTGGTTCAGTCCAACTGCATGTATCCATAAGCTCATAGGTTGCTTGGTTATGGACATTAGCTTGTGTTCCTGGGATTTCTTAAAAGCTCAGTGGACCAAGTTGATGGTTCCAAGCTTATGTTTGGCTTGGAAGCTTATTAGATAAGCCTTTTGGGGCCTGCATTTAACCCTATTAACCTGTGTGGACAGGTGGGTTAGAATTACTTATTGTGGACCTTTTCAGCTCATTCCCTAAGCTTTTCTTCTTTTTCAAACTTATTTTAAGTTTAACTAACTTAGTCTAGCTTATTTTTCCTTTGACAATCAGCTTGTGAACATTTAAGGTCCATCATAGCTTATTGTTTAGCTGCTTAAACTTGTGTGGCTTAAGTTTATAATGGTTCCTGCTCTGTGCATTTAGGGGGTGTTCATAAGCTCTTTATGAGCTCACCTGTTAAGCTTATCCTGAGCTTGTGGTCTTTTTGGAAAGCCACTCAGGCCTTCTCTTCAGATCACCATTTCATTTGGTCCCTGGGTCACCCCTTTGGGTCCCACAGAGGGCTGCAATTCCCTCAAATTAGTCTGCTTGGATCTTTGGATTCAGATTTGCTTATTAGTACTTGTAGCTTATTCGAGTGAATTTTGTCACTTGTTTCTGCTTATTTTGGTTTCCCTCATCATCATTAAGCTTTTTACTTCCTTAAATATTCAGTGTATAGCTTATTTATTTGCCTTTTCAGCTTCAAAAGTTCTTGTTAGCTTATTAGTGGTAACCGTGGTGAGAAAAAGCTCCCACAGAGCTTATTAAAGCTTTTTAGTAAATCTTGTTTTGTAGTAGTTTATTATTTTTCAAAGGTTAATAGGATTGTAAAAGAAAAACAAGAAAAAGCCAAAAATATAATTCTAGTGATAGCTTCTTTTTAATGTAATTTAGATTTTTAATTTTTCTTTTTAACTTTTTGTTAATTACTTATATGTTTTTATATTTTTCTTAAATTTCTAGCATATTAAAGTGTTTGTAGAATAATTTTCAGAATTTTTTCTTCACATTTAGTATTTATTAGAATTTATATTAGTATAATTAGTTATTAATTAATATTAGTAAATTAAATAGTTTTAATCAATTTTGTTAAACAGTGGTATATTTTTATATTTTTCCTAGGTTCCACATAATATTTAGTACTTGTAGTAATTTTCTTATAATTTTCACTATTAATTTGATAATTTCTAGATTTAATTTTAACTAAATTAGTTTAAGTTAAAAAACTAAAAAGAAAATAGTTTTAGCATTTAAATTTTATCCAAGATCACTTTTTCTAATTTTCCTAGCTTCTATAAGTTGTTAAGTATTTGTAAAAATTAGATTTGTAATTTTCTCTTTTCATTTGCTATTTTTCTCATTTAATTTAGTGTAAATAGCTTTTAAAGTAATAATTAGGTAATTATTTAATTTTAAATCCACAAAAAGACAAAAAGTTATATTTTTAGTTTTAAAATTAGTTTTTAGTTATTTTATAATTTTAGAAATTTAATTTTCATTTTTCTAGTTAATTCATAATTAATTGTAATTTAGTATAATTTAGTTAATTAAAAAGTAATTAATAATTAGTAATTAATTAAATATTGTAAAAGTTATTTTTCTTTTTCTAAAAATTTTCTTTTATGATTAGGATTGTAAAAATGTAATTTTCATATCCGTAGGTATTTTATTTCACAAAACTCGCGTTTTATTTCGTACGTCTACGTAGAATTAAATCAAACGAACGCGTTTTTAGACTTAGCTCACGTTTTTAGTGTATCTGATCATCATTAATTGTTCATGTAGTGTTTCTAAGTTATTTTCATTCCTCATCTCTTAGTGTAATTAATCACAACCCTATTCCTGTCCAAATTCACCCGATCACAAGCCCGTTTAATACCTTTGCACACCTCGTCGGGACATAACGACCCGGGGAAACCCCTATACTTCCACGGAGATTGACTCTTAGGCTGTTTTACCTAGTTGACCATCCTTTGGTCAATTTAGGTTAACCGTTTAGAGCCAATCAATGCTCTTCCTAGAGCATGGGAAAAAGTTACATTGGAAAACATAGATGAAACAGGGGAGGGAATTGTGATAGGAAATGTGGTGTACATCCCTAAAAGGAAATGTAACACTACAACTACATAATCTATTCGAAGTTTGAGTCCGGCTGAGGACTCGTTAATAAAATAAGCGCTTGTCGGGAGGCAACCCGTGTGTTTATTTTTAATATATATATTTTTTTTCTTTTCAGTGTCTACACCCCAAAGTTTTACCACTTTTTCAAACTTAAGTGTGGGGGTGTGCCACTAATTTGAATAAAATTGCAATGCTTTTTGTTTGTTTGATTTTGTTTCTAATAATGCAGGTGTTGATTGCAAGAAACAAAAGATTGGATAGAAACATAAAACCGGATATCATGGTTTATTTTCTCATTTTCCCTACTTTCATACTTTTAAGTTTGTTTATCACATTGAGGACAATGCTTAACTTAAGTGTGGAGGGGTGAGTAGGTAAATAAGAAATTAAATCTAATATCGAGTTAATTTTTTATTTATTTAAATTTTGTTTGTCCTTTTAATCTATTGTTTTCACACTTTTAGGAGTAATTTATTATAACTGGATCTATCCACTGGAAAAATCAGTAATTTTGAAAGAATTGAGATGTGTCCCGATTAATATTGCAATCCACTTTTGGATCGATAACATTTCCTAGCACACATTATAACCCTTTCCACTAAATTGTGAGGATTTTAGCCTGTTCATATCTAGCATACATCTTATATGTTCGAATCTTTTGTTATGAGTGTGCCGGTGATTTTATTTATTCTAGAACTTGTACTTGTAAATCATTACGAGACCGTTGTGAGATTACATTTTTGTAATATAAGTATACATACGTGATAAGAGGCAACCTTAGGATTTTAACCAAATAGCCTTCCTTATTGATTTTTAGCTAGTCACATTGATTAGTTAATTTCTAATTTTTAACCCTTTTGTTAGCGTTCATCTTTAACGCTAGATACCCTTAGTTACACCTTCTGAGCCTTTCCTTTTCTTTTGATTAAAACCATAAAAAAATACAAAAAGATTTTACACTTTTTAGCCTAGCCTTACCCTTTAGTCAAGTCTTGGTGAGTTGTTAGTTTTATGAGGTATTATATTATGAATCATGAAGAAAGAAATGAGAAAGTGGAAATTCAAGAATCAACGATTGAAGCAAGTAAAAGTATAGTCATCACAATATATATGATGACAAGTGTTTCCAAGTGTTATGAATTTCAGTTATTTGCTAAAAATAAAAAAAAAAAAAAAAAAAAAAAAAAAAAAAAAAAAAGTTGTTAGTTTGGTATGTATAGTTTTATGTATAGCCAATGAAGCTATAAAATAAAGCATTGATCGCGAAAGAATGAAGTTCTCAAAGACTACGAGGTTATGATTCAAGGAAGAAAAGCTAATAACATTTGATCTATAGACTTGGACTAGTGTGTATATTCTTAATCATCACTTACCCTTCAATAATCCCAAGTCTTATTCCTACCCTTAACCCTTTTTAGCCTAAACCCGAATAAAAGACCTCTTTGATATGTAGACTTGGTGTTTACGCCATTGTGGTGCAGTTTTGTTTCTTGTACAAGCCTATAGTAATAATTAGATCATGACTGAGCAATGAGTGTGATTTATCATATACGCTACCCCATATAAGAGTGTTATGAGTGAATTATATCTTATTCTTCATTCGTGAGGTGTTTTAGAAGTGTTAATCAAGCAAGAAAATCGTTGGGTATTGTCAAACATCTCAATATTTCAATTATAAAAGCTTAATAAGGATGATTTAACTTATACTTGTATATAGGAGGATTCTCATCACAATTTTCAGAAATCACTTCCGGTTACCATGTGGATATTTAGTTTTCTTCTAGATTTGCTTGAGGACAAGAAAAGTTTAAGTGTGGGGGATTTGATAACGCTCAAAGTTAACATGTTTTTATAAGCATTATTAGTGTTTTTGTGTATGTTATTTGGTTGATTTTATATGCTTTTGCCACTAAATCGTATCAAAGTATGGTTTTGTAGCATATGTAGCCAAATGTAGGAAAAATGGAGAAAAAGTGAAGAAAATGAAGTATATGCGATTACACGAAGATTCCCAAGTTCAAAAGTCCAATCTGTGACGCATTTCATAAGGAGAACCTAAGTTTTGTCATCTCAAAGTTCCAAGTTCAGAGTTAATCAAGTTTGGATAGTGCATAAAGAACTACACAAGGAAAAGTCAAAGTCCAAAGCAACCAGAACCTACCATCCGATCGGTTGGAGCACAACCGATCGGATAGCCACAATTACCACATCCATCCGATCGGTACCAACCCGCAACCGATCGGATGGACATCTCTGCCTGTTTATACCAACTTCTTGTGCATGAATCTTGGTCTTTTGTCCCATTGTTCTAGGCTCTTCTTAGTGTCTTGTTGTCCAAGCTCCAGCATTTATGTCCCGATTCATTACTAGGAGTATTTGACAAGCCTAAAAGGACCCCAAGAGTACACAATTGAAGACACAATTCAAGAGATCATTTACTCTCATTATTACTCTCAATTATTATCATCATCTAGCTCTCAAAGAAGGAAAATTCGTGCAGAAAGAACCAGGAACTTTGGAGGACCAAGGAAGCAACATTTGGAGGCAAAAAATCTCAAGAAATCATCACCAATACTTAGGTTATCAATACCATGTCATTTGTTATCAATTCCAAAGCATTGTAAGACTTAAAATCATGGATTCTAATGTTAAATATTCTGAGTTTATTTGCATGTTTGCTATGAGTGGCTAGTAGTCTTTTTACACTTGTTTTTATGATGTTTTATGCTTAGTGATAGTTATGATTGTGATAACATGTTTTAATTCAATTTCAAGTCAATCCTAAGAACCAATTGTACCTTAAGTTTCATAGTGACATTTGTTGAGCCAAGGTTAACTAATTGATAATAGTTTCAAGGGTCGAAAGATTTGTTATTATTCAACTAGTTATAATCATTTGTCTATGGATGATTGTTTTTTCACCATAATTATTCTTGACTAAACAAAAAAACAAGAAGTATGATTATAATGAGAATGCTTTTATAACATCAAATCAGATTGTTTTTAAACCTTTAGTTGGACGAAAGTTTAGATGTTTATAAACAATTGTAGCCTTTTTGTCTATGAATGGGTTACCTTTTGTAATGACCATTTCCTAAGAGTATTTGATTTGTAATAAGAGTTTGTTGTTGTGTTTAAGATATTCACCATACCTTATGAACCTTGGATGGATTTTGAATTGATTGGTTTACACCTAAAGCTTGTTTTTATGAACTAAAATCTTGACGAAGGTTTAACTTATAGAAACAATAGATTAAACTACCATCTAATTATCACAACCAACATGTTATCAAAAGTTATCACAATCATGTGTGTCATTAAGTAGAAAACTAGTCTAAACAAGTGTAGTTTTTAAATTATTGAATTTGCTTATTATTTTATTTGCGTACATTAGAGATTTACTTTTAGACTTATATTTTGATTCACTCACAAATCCCTGCGAACGATCCCGACTTACCATCATATCTTGCTATAACGGACGAGTACACTTGCTCGTATGTGTTGTTTCTAGATTTGGTAATTCACCCTTATAAATTTAAAACTTGCACTAACAAAATGCACATCAGTCAATTACAAACTGAAGTCACAAAAAAAAGTTCTCAAACAACAATAACAAGAACATTAGACATGCATTCATACCACTAAACACATTGCATTGAAAACATATAAACACACTGCAACAACATTCTGCACTTATTATATCTTGAGAAAAACACATGTAAACAATGAAAACAAAAA
The DNA here is from genome assembly GCA_030686995.1 of Artemisia argyi. Classification (NCBI taxonomy): domain Eukaryota; kingdom Viridiplantae; phylum Streptophyta; class Magnoliopsida; order Asterales; family Asteraceae; genus Artemisia; species Artemisia argyi. The sequence goes on from CM060709.1 coordinate 108,520,996, forward strand.
AACAAACTATCTGATCAAACTTGAAAAATCAAAGAATAAACTTACAACTGGTTTCTTGATTGAGAGCAAAAGACGTTGTGGCCGTTTGGTACAGAATGAGATGTGTGATATGGGATAACTAGGTCAAAAGATACAAAACATGCATGAAAAGTGAGGATAGAATTGTAATTGTACACAAGCCCATGATGTTAATAACAGGCTTCCCTTCCTAATCTACCCAAAATTGGACGGAACAGATATACACAACAAAACACGTACCTTCCCATCCCCTCCTAATCCTCCCACCTTCCCGTCCCCTCCTATTCCTTCTTAAAAAAACTTAAGAACACCCATTTTTTGGATTTCCCTTCCCATCCCCTTCCATTCCTTAAAAAAAACTCGAGAACAGAGCGTTAAAGAAAATGAAATGAAAGAAAACTTAAGAGGGGGGCGTGCATGCATGCGTGTGTGTGATGGGGGTGGGGTCGGGTGGGTGGTTTGGGTGGGTGGGTTAAGGGGTGGTGAATGGGTAAGGTATTCATTGCTTGGTTAGTGGGGGTAAGGGATTGCTTATTTTGTAGTGGGTAATGAATAATTACAGAGTAAATTGGGGGTAAAGGATTGAATACCCTCCTCACTCATTCATTTGCATTCCCTTTCCTTTTTCCTTTTCCCTTTCCTTTTCCATTTCCCTTTCCCCACTTTGAACCAAGCGGGCCTTACACTCTGTTCTCAAGTCTAATTTTAAAGAAGGGAAAGGGAGGGGATGGGAAGGGCAAAGGAGGGGATGAAACTGTGAAGAATGGAAGGGTTTTTATTTGTGTTCTTAAGTTTAATTTTTAAGTTGCAAGGAAAGGATGGGAAGCTACCCAAATTACCAATATACCCTCAAACCACTAATATTTCAATAAATCAATTCTCTTTGCCTGCCGCATTTAGAGATTTTCTGACGATAGCTCTTATATATATATATATATATATATATATATATATATATATATATATATATATATATATATATATATATATATATATATATATATATATATATATATATATATATATTTCCTATGCCAAGAAAACATGATGAAATAAGAATATCAGTACTACCTGTCTTGTACGCAATCGATGCATGCTCTTCTACTGTTAGAATGTACCCCTCATGTACGCATTCTACTTCCATCATGTAGCCTTTAACAAACTCTTTCGCATAAATATGTAATATGTCATAAGATATATACAATTACATTTATATAAGCTAATCTTAATTCAAAATAGCTATCATGAAAGAAAGTTGTGTGAACATACAAAATCTTTGGCACAATTCATCAGATCATCTTTACGGATTTACTTTACTAAAAGTGCATCAAAATTTGTATGACGTACACATTAAACACAAACTTATGGAAATAATGTTGTTTTTGTGCACAAATGAATCTAAATACCAACAAAAACAAATGAGAGTACTTAAACAAAAGTCATAGACTCCTTCAAATAACAGTTAAATTAGGAAGCAAGAAATAAAATAAATAAATAAATAAGTTTCAAATGAAGTGATGCGTGGGAATCGCAACAGGCTTTACCTCTCGAGGGATCTCGAGAAGCTTACAACCCCCACCAGGCAGTGTACCTGATCGTTGTAGTATAGTATAGTGACAAGTACTGGGGGATTGATCGTTCAGCTTAGGAATAGTGTCGCTAGGATTAGAAAACCTAAATACTAGTTCTAAAGGTGAGGGATGATTATTTTTGTATTTTATATTTTATGGAAAGCAAGTAAAAATCTCGAGTTTGAAGGATTTAGACGGAATTAGTTGCTAATCAACTAACCCAATACTAAAGATGCAATCAAAATAAAATACTAGAAATTTAAATAAACTAAATTATACTACAGTTGTGAGCAATAAGTGGAGAAAATGTGTTTACTTAGATTTCACTACTCCCTAGACATCTTTTATACGTTAATTACTTGTTATAATTGCATGGATGACGGATCGTATTCCATAATACCATTCATGGGGTGGCACACTTAACTCCCTAATTCTATGAGCTCTTATCTCCTCCTACACCATGCCCAGCACAACTATAGGGATTGTAAACAGTGGCTCATGCATTAAATACAACCAATAAAGACCTAGTGCGCGTCAGTTCATGTTTCTTAAGACGTTCAAGCATGTTACCAATTGGAGATCTGCCAGTTTTCTTAAGCCTAACATATAAATCATTCATCCAAGACAAGTATAAACAAGTAATCAACACATAATTAACATCTAGGTTTCATTAGATCCAAGCAAACACAAGATAGATCTAGCCTAGCATGATGGAATTAAGACAAGAACAAGATATAGACAACCAACACATAGACATATTTATTAAATTAAAAGAACACTTATCTCAATTACACATGTAAGGTATCAAGGGCTTGGAACCCTTGAAAAACCTGTAAAATTCGCACCAAAATCGTACTTAGGGTTTCTCCAAAACTTCTCCTTTTAAATGTGAAAATTAGAAAGCTATATATAAGAAAAGGGGTCTGACGGCGTCAAGACCAAGCTTGTGACGCCGTCACCTCGCCGCCAAAACTATTCTCGGACTGCCTTGATCTACATTTGACGCCGTCAAGACTTAATCATTTCCAGGCTGTCATGACTTTTACTCTTGACGCCCTACCTTCGTGACGCCGTCAAATCTCTACTGGATCGTCATGGAATTTTGCTCTTGACGTCGTCAGGATGTTACTCTTGACGCCGTCACCTACTGTTCCCAGCATGGAAAATTAAGACTTTGGCGTTTTCTTCACTTTTATGCTCCAAAAACGTCCGAATTGCTTCCTTTTCCAGATTTCTCTCCCAAAGTACCTAAAATCACAAAAGGAACGATTTAGGGCAACATTTGATCAAATAAATTCGAATTCGGGCTTAAATGACCCCCTAAAAACGGATCATTTTTCACCTCATCATATACCCTTACACTTGAGATTTGCTTGTCCTCAAGCAAATGCGCTTTTATTCTACTCAAAATACAAGTTAGGGGTCATTTAACACTAATATAAAAGTAATTACAACAAATAATCGTTCCACTAAAGACCAATAGACAAGCACGGAGGTCATACACAAGCACCTCACAAGTAGTGTTTAGATACTCACATCTCTCGGGTGTAATAAAGTGTAAATTACAATATGGAAACGGAAGATATCTCTCACTACCTGTCATAGTAAAATAGATTACCATAGGCTTGGGAAAGGATCAAACCTCCACCACATGGCGTAAGCACCTAGGATAAACTATCAAAGAGGTCTTTTAAAGGGTTGTAACGTTAGGTGTAGGGATATGAAATACACGGTTTTGTTGGATAAAGGAAGTTTTACTGGTGGCGAGTTAACAATCTTGGTTAATTACATGTACAATATGGCGTTGCTAAGCCAAGACTAGACTCGACTTAAGCTAATAAATGAAAAATAACAAAAACATAAAATGAACATAGAATAAAAAGGGATGGTAGTCCGTATGTTTTTTTTCTTTTTCCTTTTTCTATTTTTTTTTTATTTATATTTTTTTTATACACTCTTACCCTACCATCCAAAATAATACATCATAGGGGATGAACACTCCCCTTACACTTGAATTTTTACATACTTTACAATGAACTAATCTAATGACTCGAATTAAGAAAATCAAAACATTTGGAGCACTTTTAAAATTAACGCACATTTGGGGGTAATAAATGATGTTCTTCCCCATTACTCCATAAAATAAGTACTTTAACCATGAGTCCCAGTCGTCCCAAAACAATATGTACAAGGATATGACTCGACTTAGCAACCATGTAATCAATTAGATAGTTAACTTAGGGTTTAATAAATAACAATAATGCACTAAAAATGAGCGCATACACGAAAGGCTAAGGTGATTTGGTTGTACATTTAAGTGGGGTGTAAAAAAATCTTCCTTTAAGTAAAATGCTTAAAGTTAGAAACGAAAAGATAGGCTCGGAGGGGTGTACTTTCGTGTACTAAAATTGAGTACAACGCTAAGGGTGTGGGAAAAATTAGTTGACTTAACTAGCCAAGTAATATGACTTAAATGGTCAAGTAATTATGATACAGGTTTAACACAAGGGTGATCCTAATGCCTCTTATCATGTAGTAAATCCTACTACACGAATGTAGTCTCACTAGCGGTCTCGGGATGCATCACTAACGCAAGTTCTAGAATCTAAATGCTACCGGTACACTCATAAGCACTAATAGTAAATGCTTTTCCTATCAAATCTAAAGGCGAACCTCACATATTTGGGTGGAAAATTTTTCTGAATATACGGTTATGTGCTAGTCATACAATCTCCTATCCATGAGACGCTTGCTATGGCTAAAGTTTAACTCCTAAATGTTGTAAAAAAATTTAAATTTGGCGCTAAAATTGCACTAACAAGTATTTCTCATAGTTTTATTACACATCTACCATTAAAACAAAACAAACTCAAGCGAAAGTGCATATGTAAGGTATCATCTTTTTACCCTCCCCTTACACTTAATATGAACATTGTCCCCAATGTTCAAGTAAAGAATGTAAAAGTGAAAAAGTAAAGAGAATGAAATCAAATACTCCCCTGATTCGCTCGGTATGGATAATGAGGTGGCGAGGTTAAATCTTCCTCCAAGAGAATGAACAATCAAAGCTTCCCTTCCAGAATATAAATCATCTTCTTGTCATACATAACCTGTAAAACCTGATAAAATAGACAAGACAACCTCGCGTAAAATCGGCGGCATCCTATATAAGTTACTAAATCCTAGAAAACAAGATAAGATATAATGCTTGTGGAATGAAGTTTGCAGATCTCCTGGAGATTATAAAACTTAATAATTCACAAAAACCATAAGACTCTGTTAGAAAAACAAAACTGGTAAAATTTCCAGATTTTTACACTTGACGCCGTCAAGAGTAAACTCTTGACGCCGTCAGAAGTGACCTGCAGACATTCTTATGTTAAGTTTCCGGAAAATTTCTGGAAAAACTTGGTCCTACTTCCTGGAAAATCCTGCAAAACTTCATTATGACTCAATACAAGCATTTGACTCTAACAAATACGAATATACATGTTCATTTAATATTGTGGAGAATCATGATCGGTTTGTTTCTTAAAAACATATTTGGGGTTTCCCCTTACACTTATCTTTTTGCAAAAATACCTTTAGGTGGAGTTAAGACTAGGCCAAAACAACAAAGTAAAGTATTTCCACTATTTAGTTTAGAAACATGATCTACCAACAATAAAAATTAAGCATGCATACAGAAGCAAATAACAAACAAACAAAATAAAATCACACAAAACATGGGTTGCCTCTCAAGAAGCGCTTTTCTTTATTTACGAGTCTTGTAGCTAGACTCAAGGTCATGGGTTACTACGTGATACGGGTGAGTTCCTCATTGAGGACATCTTTTGGATCAAACTCAGGTTTCAACTTCCTATCGGTTTCCTTAGTATGCTATGACCTTTCAAACTTTTCTCCATCCGGATCATACAAAGTCATCCTCATATGACATGATCCGTCACCTTCTTTAGGTGGCTTGTCCTACCTCCATTTACACTTGTCTCCCTCTCTTTTCCATTTATTCCTTTCTATGTTAATGGGCATTACGCTTAGGAACTCAATCATCTTCCTAAAGACTAAGGGGTCCTCAAAGGGGTCTAGCTCTTCATCTCTAGCTATGAGTTGTTCTACCGAATGTGTCTTTTCAACGAAATCTTTTTCTAGATAGAATGGGCATTGAGGTCCTATGAAGTTCCTTTCTATCCAAGGTCCGTATCTAGATGGTCTCCTATTCATCTCTACCCAATGCGGTGTTGGTTCATCATCACAATCATAACTATGCTTCTTAACATCGTACACCGACCAAGTATCGCCTTCACCTACCGCTTTCTTAGACTTCTTACAATCTATCATGGCGCTAGCGGTTGCTAAAAATCCTCTTCCTACCAATAATGGGCATGTAGTGTCACTAACCATGTCTAGGACGTGAAAATCCGCTAATATAGTTAACTTTCCTACGTGAACAACTACATCCTTAATCATTCCAACCGGGTGGGCAATACTCCCATCCGCTAGTCCTATCAATACCTCCGTTTCCTCTAATTTTCCTAGCTTAAGAGCGGTGAATAAGGATAAGGGAATCAAGTTGAGGCTTGACCCTAAATCGGCTAGTGTGTCGAAAGCTTCGGATCTTCCTATCTTACAAGGCAAAACAAATATACCCGGATCATCAAGCTTTTTAGGCAACTTGTTTTGAATGAAGGCGGTCCCATTTTTACCTAGCTTACACTTCTCATATTTTTCTAGGAGGGCACTATAGTAAGGAGCACGCGCTAAGACATCAATGACGGGGCGTTCAAGGTGAAGTTCTTTGAATTCATCGTCAAGGTCTTGCGTAAGAGGTGTTTCAACTATGCTTTTGACCGGCTCTATATTGGGTGTTTTATTTGATTGGTCCTTTTGAAGATCTTGGTTTTGTTTGAAACACGTGCTCGTGGATTTAACCGAGTAGTATTGTGGGCACGAAGTAGGTGACGAAACTGAAGATATGGAATTAACGTTTAGTTTCGGATTTTTGATTGTGTCACTTGGAAGTGCTCCCATTTCTCGGTCATTGAGAATCTTCAACAATGCGTCAATTCTAGTGGTCATCTCGCTTTGCTTTTGTTTGAAATCGGCTTCAAACTTAGATATGCGAGCTTCTTGAGATGCCATGAACTTCGACATCAATCCTTCAAGATTGTTGGTACTACCATAGTTGTTAGAAGGATTGTTGTTGAAAGTACGGTTGGAGGGTGGACCGTTTGGTTGGTAACGATTGGGCGGATTGGAAGAATTGGGTTGATTTTGTTTCCACCTAAGGTTTGGGTGATTTTTCCAAGAGGGGTTGTATGAATCACCGTAAGTGTTTGGCTCGGGCTTGAAAGTGTACCACTTATCTCCCGCTTCGTCGGTACGCGTGGATGCGTAGTCCGCAAAAGCTGTTCCGGGGAGTTCCACACAATCACGAGTGTCATGGGGACCACTACATAATTCGCATGAAGAAGTGATTTTGTTCACTTGGCTTGAAGGTTTAGGAGCTTCGTAAGATTTCATGAGAAACTTGACTTGGTCCTCAAGTTCCATGATCCTACGGTCAGGAGTGCTAGAATTGTTCGAAGGCAAAGATATTGCCTTGACCGTTTTGTTCAAATCACGGGGATCATTCCAACTTTCGTTGTCATAGAGAGCAAGATCTTCTATGAGTTCCCATGATTGTTCCGCACTTAGATCACGTAGCTTACCACCGGCCGATTGGTCAATGGCTCGCCTCGTGGAGATGTCGATATGGTCATAAAAGATTTAGACTTGGAGCCAAAGATCTATGCCATGATGAGGGACTTTTTGGAGTAAGTCCTTGAAACGAGTCCATGCTTCATAAAGAGATTCATTTTGACGTTGTTGGAACATCAAGATGTCATTTCTAAGCTTAGTAGTTCTCCCCGGTGGGAAAAATTGAGCAAGGAAACAAGTGGTGAGATCATCCCAAGTGGTGATGGATCCCGCGGGTAAACGCTCAAGCCATTGACTAGCTTGATCCTGTAGAGAGAATTGGAATAGGCGTAATCGGGTAGTCTCTCTAGTTGCAACATCTAGGTCTATGGAATCTACAATTTTGAGGAAGTCTTTAAGATGTTCGTTTGGATCTTCGGAACGAAGTCCATGGAATGCACATCCGCTTTGCACCAACCGGATGGTGTCGGATCGCAAGGGGGTCACATTGGCTCCGGTAAGCACAATGGTGTTTCGGTAGCCTTGGTGGCTAGGTCGGGAATACTCTCTTAAGGTTCAGGGCCTAAGGGGTTCTAATGGTGGGTTTTGTTGTGGTGGGATGACGGGTTCAAAGATGTTCCCGTTGTCCATGATGTCGGATGGTTACGAACAAAGGCACAAAGAAATAGATAGACTAAAGAGAACCTAAAAAAAATAAAAAAAGAATCTTACTAGAAAGGAATCTAGCAAGTAGACCTAATAAAAAGAAATTCTAGCCTAGACAATAACTATTCCCCGGGCTGCGGCGCCAAAAACTTGATGCGTGGGAATCGCAACAGGCTTTACCTCTCGAGGGATCTCGAGAAACTTACAACCCCCACCAGGCAGTGTACCTGATCGTTGTAGTATAGTATAGTGACAAGTACCGGGGGATTGATCGTTCAGCTTAGGAATAGTGTCGCTAGGATTAGAAAACCTAAATACTAGTTCTAAAGGTGAGGGATGATTATTTTTGTATTTTATATTTTATGGAAAGCAAGTAAAAATCTCGGGTTTGAAGGATTTAGACGGAATTAGTTGCTAATCAACTAACCCAATACTAAAGATGCAATCAAAATAAAATACTAGAAATGAAAATAAACTAAATTATACTAAAGTTGTGAGCAATAAGTGGAGAAAATGTGTTTACTTAGATTTCACTACTCCCTAGACATCTTTTACACGTTAATTACTTGTTATAATTGCATGGATGACGGATCGTATTCCATAATACCATTCATGGGGTGGCACACTTAACTCCCCAATTCTATGAGCTCTTATCTCCTCCTACACCATGCCCAGCACAACTATAGGGATTGTAAACAGTGGCTCATGCATTAAATACAACCAATAAAGACCTAGTGCGCGTCGGTTCATGTTTCTTAAGACGTTCAAGCATGTTACCAATTGGAGATCTGCCAGTTTTCTTAAGCCTAACATATAAATCATTCATCCAAGACAAGTATAAACAAGTAATCAACACATAATTAACATCTAGGTTTCATTAGATCCAAGCAAACACAAGATAGATCTAGCCTAGCATGATGGAATTAAGACAAGAACAAGATATAGACAACCAACACATAGACATATTGATTGAATTAAAAGAACACTTATCTCAATTACACATGTAAGGTATCAAGGGCTTGGAACCCTTGAAAAACCTGTAAAATTCGCACCAAAATCGTACTTAGGGTTTCTCCAAAACTTCTCCTTTTAAATGTGAAAATTAGAAAACTATATATAAGAAAAGGGGTCTGACGGCGTCAAGACCAAGCTTGTGACACCGTCACCTCGCCGCCAAAACTATTCTCGGACTGCCTTGATCTACATTTGACGCCGTCAAGACTTAATCATTTCCAGGCCGTCATGACTTTTACTCTTGAGGCCCTACCTTCGTGATGCCGTCAAATCTCTACTGGATCGTCATGGAATTTTGCTCTTGACGCCGTCAGGATGTTACTCTTGACACCGTCACCTACTGTTCCCAGCATGGAAAATTAAGACTTTGGCGTTTTCTACACTTTTATGCTCCAAAAATGTCCGAATTGCTTCCTTTTCCAGATTTCTCTCCCAAAGTACCTAAAATCACAAAAGGAACGATTTAGGGCAATATTTGATCAAATAAATTCGAATTCAGACTTAAATGACCCCCTAAAAACGGATCATTTTTCGCCTCATCACGAAGCGACCTTCATCACCCACCGGTAACAAAATCCAAATAAGCTTTATTCATTTGTCTAGGCCCATCACGGTCTTCAGATAATCCCCTCTGCTTCAAAAGGACAGCCAAAAAGTCCACGTGTTTGGACCGGATGTTCCAGCAAAAACGCATACGCAGGCTGTATGGCTTCTTTAGAAAGACCCAGGCACTGCAGTTCTTCGTAAATTTCCTTCTCAGTATACACATGTGGACGAGAGTTCTCAATTACCTTATAACAAGTAGATAACGACAACATCATTATATATATATATATATATATATATATATATATATATATATATATATATATATATATATATATATATATATATATATATATATATATATATATATAAACAATAAACTACTACTAATATGTGTTCGAAATAAACTGAGTACCTTAGAATTCCTGTCTAGAGCATGCACTATATTCTCAAGAGAGTCCGCAATCTTACTCCGTATTGGATCCTCTTCATCAACTTTTCTTTTTTAATCTTTGATTTTGTTGAGAGCTTAGCTTGTTGTGGTGGTGGTGATGTAATTTAGAAGTCATCACTAGTGTCGAAATTATCTAAAGTGACACCGTTGTTCTCACAAAAGGTATCGGTTTCTTCAACTTCAACTGTACCTGATTGCTGGTCATTGTTTATTTGCTTTCTTTTCTCTTTAGCAGTTATAGAAGAAGTACATGTAGCTCTATCTTTTGCCCACAAAGCATACATTTCATCATAACATTTAACTTGTTTATTCTTGAAGTCGTAAACATCAGGATTGTCCTATGTATTACAAATAATTAATAAAAAAAAATCACAATCCACTAATTTCACATGAATTAGATTGAGCATATCTTCTTGAGTGCTTCCCACACCTCATCTTCAGCCTCAATTAACTTGGTACTCGGGTTCCATACATAACCACTCAATGCAACGCCTTTAAAAACATCATGGAACTGGTTGAAGTATTTTTTGAGAGTCTTGATTCGATTTTTCAATTTGTCTTTATCAAAAGTAATATTAAACTTAGCACTTAAAGCCTTCACTATATTATTATATGCAGTAGACGAGAAAGTCCCGTTAGGTCTATTCCCATCATTTTGTTCTTTAAGAAAAGCCTCGAGGAATGCAGCATCCATCTGATCATTCCACGACAATGCCTCTTTCTTTACGGTAGCTCCATCATTATCATTTTTGGCAGCTCCATCACTTTTGCCCATTGTTACAATCTGTACATTAAAGAAAGAATCATTGTTACAAGCTTTTAAGAACAAGCAATATATATAAACTAAACAATATATTATCCACATGTAATTGATTCAGTAAGAAAATTCCAAATATGAATAAGTAATCATGCACAAAAAAGTCTTGATAAATTATATTCTAACAATGATGAACAAAATAAACAAAAAGTCTAGATAGGTTGTGTTTCAAAGGACAATACAAATTCAAACACTAAATAGACATGTTAATTTCATTGTTCGGATGCAAAATATAATCATTCCACATGTCATCTGCAATTGAGTTTCTAATTTGTTCACCCCTCTCATCTTTGTCTCTTGTACCATTGAGTTCTTCATCTTGTGATGCATCTAACATATCGTGCGTCACTTCTTCTTCTAGTTCTTGGTCACGATCTACCTCAAGTAAAAAATTATGCAAAATACACCATGCCATTAATATGTCTGATTGTGTATCGCATGAGTAAAATGGTTCAGTTGCACTTCTAATTATAGGAAATATTTTTTTTAAGACACCAAATGCGCGTTCAATAGAGTTTCGTAACGATGAATGTCGGAGGTTAAACAACTCTTTTGGATTCTGAGGCGCACGCGCCGAGTACTCCTTAAGATGATATCTAACACCTCTGTATGGTGCTATGAGTGTACTTTTATGGGGTAGACCACCGTCAACAAGATAATACTTACCTATATAAACATAGTATATTTTAGAATCTAAGCGTTAAAATTTATATTATTTGACTTTTATTAAAGATTTTACCTTCTGGAATAAGTTGCTTATCATTTCTAGTAAGTGCATCTTTTATTATTCTCGAGTCTGATGCTGTCGCTTCCCAACCACTTAAAACATATGTGAACTTCAAATCAAATGTACAAGCAACTAACACGTTGATTGTTGGATATCCTTTACGTCCACGATATCTAGGGGCATCTCTATTAGGTACTCTCACACGAACATGTGTTCCGTCAATAGCCCCTATACAATCTTTGAAAAAGGGATAAAATCTTTGTTTATCTTGGATTTATTTCTGAACTATATCACCGGTTGGTTGCTTAATATGTTGTTCTTCTAAAGAAATTATTGCATTCAGAACTCTGTGAAAATGTCTACTAGTGGCTGATACGGATCGACGATATAACCAAGAGACAAAACGGGTTCTAAAATCATTCCCTACTATATGAAGAAATCTAGCAACTTGTTCCTCAACCGACATACGTTGGGTTTGACGTAGACCACATTCAGTTTGTAACTTTTGACACAATAACTTAAATGCGTCGACACTCATACGAATTATTTTACGACTGTTGTTATTTGCTGATAAGTCTTGCAACATCTCTTCCCGTACTGCTTGTCTATGCAACCTTAATTCTTGGGAAGGTAAATTAACACGTTTTCTTTTACGAGGTTCACTAAGAGCAAGATAAGTGACAACTAAACAAACCACGTGAATTATGGCTAATTGTTGAGTTCTCGCCATGCGAATTAAGTTATCAACATCCATGTTGCTAGTGTGAACAGCCTATAATGTGATTATTTTGAATTATATAAGTTATCATTCAATAATCCTACAACTAAATAAATCATTTATTTGTATCCCACTCTATCAGTTATTCAACAAGTATAAATTGATAGCAAGCAAATACAACAACCATTATATTAGTACTATATTGTTGCCTTAAAAAAAAGTACTATACTGTTGCATTGAATCTATCATTTTATCAAGCAACTAATTCATTAAGTCCATTATCAAACACATACCAATAGTCTAGATTATTGAACCACTTATCTCCACTGTCCTCAATTCTTATGATGCTAATACTAGTTACAACATTCTTGTCACCATTTAGACCAACCAATGTTTATATTCATATAATAGTATTGATATCTAACAAGTTACTAGTCCTACACTTTATTTGGCCAACCAATGTTTAGTACGAAATTCCTGCAATGTTTCTAATCTGTTATATATAAACACCTTATTGCCACACATATATAATAATGCATACAAGACCAACTCCATATATATACAATTTCACCACCATGAAATCACGCACCACATATAATAATGCATACAAGACCAACTCCATATATATATACATATATATACAAGACCACTCATATACAGACCCAGATAAAGACACACCAATCAACATGACATACTTACTTTCAAATTCATGCAGGCGAGGCCACAGCGAGATGCAATGAGATACACCTATCAATGAGACGGGATTTGTATGCATGCACGTGTATATGTTTTAGACGTGGGTCGACACCAAACTACACACAACTAGCCATGTTAACCACTCAAAACTATGCTCGCGATATCCACATGAAATCATGGTTTCCTACAGCCCTCGTTATAACACATTCATACATCTAAGGGTTCCTAGTTTTCTTAATTTCTTTAATCGATAAAGGTTTGTTTAGGTTAAAACCTAGGGTCGACAAAAGAGCACACCAGCATATACATGACACACTGCAGTAACAAACGGTCTGATCATACTTGAAACTAAAATCAAATACAACAACCATCTGATCAAACGATCTAATCAAACTAACATTATACACATCATATACGTATAACTTGTATCTTTAGGCTGATTTTAATCTGATTCAAATCTTGTTAATATATGATCATTGTACAGATTCGAAGAGTAAAAACATACATTATATAATCATGTTTTAAACGTTACCAATCATCTCATATAGATCGAATTATATAAGCTTTTAGATCGTTATTTTATGTGTTGATAGTTATGATTTTATGCGGGTCAAGTTCATGATTTTATGTGGTCGTTTAATCGAAATGAAAACAGTAGCAGCAACGAAACAATCAACAAAACAAATCTAAACAATGAAAACTAACAAATGATCTGATGAAACTTGAAACTAAAATCAAAGAATAAACTTACAATTGGTTTCTTGATTGACAGCAAAACACTTGTGGCCGTTTGGTACAGAGAGATCGATGTGTGATATGGGATAACTAGGTCAAAATATATAAAACGTGCATGAAAAGTGAGGATAGAATTGTAATTGTACACAAGCCCATGACGTTAATAACAGGCTTCCCCTCCTAATCCGCCCAAAATTGGACAGAACAGATATACATAACAAAACACGCACCTTCCCTCCCTCCCACCTTCCCGTCCCCTCCTCTTCCTTCTTAAAAAAACTTAAGAACACCCATATTTTGGATTTCCCTTCCCATCCCATTCCATTCCTTAAAAAAAAAACTTGAGAACATAGCGTTAGTCTTATTTTGATGATTTTGGAAGGAAAGTGTTTCCTCCCGATTTTTGGAAGGAACTGTTTTATTTACTTTTCTTTAATGGAATAACTCGAGAACACAGTGTAAGCATGCATCGGGTGAATAAGCTAAACCGGGTGAGGAGTTGACTTTTGTTTGACCCCATCGCTATTTCCTTTTTCTAAAACTATGTTCTCAAGTTAAGTAAAAGGGAGAAAAGAAAGTGAAAGTTTTTAATTGTGTTCTCCCATTTTTTTTATAAAGTAAAGTGAGTGAAAGTTGTGATATTTTAATTATAAAATTTTTACCCCACTTTTGGGGTGAAAGTTACTTTATTTACTCTCTGTTACTTTACTTTCTTTTTCTTACACTTTTTTTTCTTTTACTTTACTTTTTTTCATTAAAAAAAATGAAAAGAATTAGCCCCACTAAGCAATTTAATATTATTTTTTTTAAGTGAGATCCATTTATTTCTTTATTTCATCTGTATCATAAGAGGAAGAAAAATGAGATCCTCCCATCCAGTGATACTAACAGATATGGGACCCATGTAAACTCACTTACCACTTAAAAAAAAAAAAAAAAAAAAAAAAAAAAAAAAAAAAACGTAGTTGATGACGTATAGTCCATATTTGGGTCACGAACCCGGTTAATGAACATTACTAATGCCCAAGCCCACTACGAGTGGGCTATCATAACAATGATTTGGGCCAGCATACTAACGGTTTGGGCTCACGAAAGCCCAAACGAAAGTTATTTATGGTTTGGATATAGATATCTCTTATTTAAGGGATATATATCAAACCGGATATATATCGAAGAGTAAGGAGCACGCATCCAACAAGGATTTCGTGCCTACATAAAGAATATCATAACTCTCGTCAAAGGTACGACTTACAACCCTAACTCTTCTACATAACCCTAAAACCGATTACTTACTCACACGCCGGAGGATAATCGTGGGAGACAATCCCACGATAAGCCTAACAGTGTTTGTTTGCTTTCTTAGTGCGCAAGTCTCAAGCATTAAGATCTGATTGGTACGAGAACAGGAACCCAAATAAGGAACGCCCAACTTTTGTATCAACAAGTGGCGCTATCCGTGGGACCCTACACTAAGAACTAGAATGACGAAACAAAAAAACTCAAGCCAGTGGACTCCGCAGTTAGAAAAAACATGTGGTGACTCCCAGAGGAGGAACCACCAAGATTCGATCTCTAGGTAGGCCTCTGGAACAACAAGTGTGCCTGGTCACCAAGAATCGGGCCCAACCCTAATTCTCCCAACGGTAGAACTGCCCATAGGGACTACTCCAACCACCACGGTGGTTCCAAGCGCCGAAGAACTTCAGCGCACTCTCTTCAACACTCCCCATCAAACGGCACCCATTGTGGACAACACTGTGCCACCAGGCGCGCCTAATCGAGATAGGGGACCTAACCCAGAAACAGATATTGTTGTGCTGGAAGAAGATGCTCCTGAATTGACGCTAAGTAATTTTGTATCTCAAAATTACGAAGCTTTAACTAACCTCATGCAAGAGGAGGCAAGGAGAAGGTCAAGCCAGAGCCTACAAGCCCGGCTTAACTTTAACCTATAAACATCCCCACCGCGCTACCAGGAGCGCGAAAATAATGAGAGGCATACCAATGTCCACACCAGACTTGGTACAACATCTGATTCACAGTACTCGGAGGAATACGAAGACAATGAGAGGCGTACCAATGTCTACGCTAGACTTGGTAATCGCAGGATGCAAGAAAGACTTGGACGGCAACGCTCACCGAGCAAGAGCTCTTCAAGGTCGGGAAACAGAAGAATCTGTGATAGACTGGGGAGACGAATTTCCCCAAGTGAAAGTCCCTCAAGTTCGGACTCTGAGGAAAAACGGCGCAAGCGCCGCAAAAAAGGGACAATTCCTCCTCAAGCAACTCCTCAGACAACGAGGATAAAGAGACAGGACACTGGAAGTCTAGAGGAAGACATCGCGAGGAAGAAGATGCAGATATATCTCTTCCTTGGCGTCGCCAAAAGGTTGATGCATTCACGCGACGCATCAGCGATTACTCGGATAACAGGAGAAGGCGCATGCCTACTAATGTTAAAACATATGATGGAACGGGTGATCCCGATGACCACCTAAAAATTTTTGAATCAGCTGCTACTATCGAAAATTGGCCACAACCTGTATGGTGTCATATGTTTAATTCCACATTAGTAAAGAATGCGCGAACCTGGTTTAGCAAGCTTCCACAAATAAGCATAAACGGGTTTGAAGAGATGCGAAGAGCATTCCATTTGAACTTCACTCAAAGAAAGAAGTGCGCTAAGAACCCTGTTGAACTAGCCAGAGTAAAACAGCGTCAAGGGGAATCCACAAGCGCTTATATGGAGCGCTACAAGGATTAATGCATACAAGTCAAGGCGTGCCCCGAAGTGCTCAAGATCTTAGGGTTCATGAATGGGATCAATAACCCAGAGCTAATAAGGAGACTCAATGATAAGGTACCTCAAACCTTTGATGAACTAACAAAGCGCACTAGGTCCTTTATCCAAGGAGAAGCAGCTGCTGCGGATCGCAAAAAAGGCTACTCAAATTATAGGCAGCAAGAACAGCCTAGGAGACAATCCAATGATCAGAGTAGCAATCGCAGCAAGAATCATCGCAGTCAGGGAAGCGGATGAGATAATGACAAATATACCCCCTCACGAAGACTCCGAGGGAGATATTTGTAACAGAAGGCGCAAACTTCCCAAAACCCCCACCAATGCGCACTCCAGAGGATCGGCGTGTAGGGAATGGATACTGCGAATACCATGGACAAAAGGGCCATACCACTAACGAATGTGTCCAACTACGACAACTAATTGACAAATTAGTAAAGGAGGGTAGAATGGATCATCTCTTTAAGAATATTAAAGGAGGAAAGGATAAACAAAAGAATGAAGGCAAGAAAGAGCCACCCAAAGATAAGGCTGACATTATTTACATGATACAGTCATGGCAGCGCAAGACGAAGCAAAAAATCAGCGAAAAATTCTCTTTTGGGAATGAAATATTCTTCCCCACTATAGCTGCGGATAACGCAGTAGTAGAGCCGCTAACCATTGAGATACATACTGGGGGACACGATATCCACCACATGTATATTGATGGAGGAGCATCCGCAGACATTCTGTACGAACATTGTTTCAATAGGCTGCGACCTGAGATACAAAGTCAGTTAATTCCGGCCACGACGTCGCTAACTGGCTTCACAGGAGAGAAGATATGGCCTATGGGGCAACTGCGCTTACTTGTAGTCGTTGGTGATGAACAACACTCTATAGCGACCTGGATGAACTTCATGGTAATCAAGTCTCCTTCACTGTACAACGACATTATTGGGAGACCTGGAATATCATCCATGCGCGCTGTACCTGTAGAATACTAACTATGCTGGAAACATGATCAAGTGGTGATGAGAGAGGCGTAGAAATGGGGAGGAGGGAGGAAAGGAGAGAAAGAGAGGAACCTTAAAGAAAAAGAAAATATTAGATTGAAAATGAATGAAGGTCCAACCCTCTCCACATGTGGAGAGGGGTATTTATAGTTACAATATTACGCCCACTCCTGGGCTGTGGATCAGGCATACAGTGGGTAAAGACCCGTTCCTTCTTCCACGGTGTTACTTAATCTAATACTAATTAACTAATAAACAAACTAACTACGAGCTAACTTAATGCTATTACAATCATTAGGTGACCGAGACTTTTACAGGAATATTTGTATTCCTAACAATCTCCCCCTAAGCGAGGTCACCTTTGAAATTAAGCTCTTTGGTCTTTAAGCATTCTTTAGTCTTTGTAGCTCGTAGGATCTGATTCTTCACTTTTCTTCACACTTTGCACTTCAAGCAAGCGAACTTGTGATATGAATTCCTTTGAGACATGTGATCTTTGAGCTTCCTTTGAGATCATCAGCCAAAGTAAATCTCCAAGCTCATCCATAGTTGTATTGCCTTCATGTGATGTAGTGACTAAGGACCATCATGCTCACACCCTTCTATATCTGGAGACGTTGCATTAAAGTTGTAGATCAGGAGACTTTTTCATCAGAGTTGCGGAAACGTTGTTAGTAGTCTCTCAAAATTTGTTGTAGCAAGTCTCTCATCTTCATTGATAGTGTGGAGGATGTGTGAGCATGAGGCATGGATTGACCCGATTCAGCTGGAAACTGGAGCCATCAACGCCATCTTTATATGTGTCCCTGAAATAAAACAGTTAGCAATAAAGATAGAGAACGAATATGGCTTTGTCATTCGTTCTGCGAGGTCAGACTACCCTCCGGTTTTGTGAAAACCGACCTGTGATCAGGTAGAGTCTCTTTTAAAGAAGACTCTCCTTGACAGGAATTTCCAGCTTGTAGTAATGAGTTTTCCAAAGAATCCACTTCGGAATCTTCATACTTAGCATGTTCTCATACTGGAACGCCTCAAAGCAGACAGCACGATAGAGTGAATCGGTGAATAGATATTCACGGATTGATGAGAAATTGATTTATAGAAATCACTCGCGTGTCATATGATAAACATTTGTGAGACACGACGAGAGTTTTATACTTTGAATCACATTTGCATCAAAAATACTTTTGTTTGAAAGATATTACACAATCAATGTGCTCGAAAGATAAGTTGGTGAGCACATTGAGAGGTTTTGGCAAAAGTATCCGTCAATCCATATCCTGGAACAAGGTTGATTCAAATTTGAATCGCACCATTGTTGCTTTCCAGTTGTCACTTGATCATTGATCCAAGATGCATCTCACATGTCACCTACCAAGAGCTTGAGTGATGTTCGCTCTAGAAGGATTTCCATCGTCATTGTGAATATTTTCATATCACTCGGACGTTCTGGCAATACCACAAGGATAATGCGTAGGACTCTAAATATTTTATCTTATTTTCCACATTATGTGAAATAATAAGCATATTTGGAATGTGTCCTAACGAGATTTATGGATGATCTCATGGCTCTAGACTCAATAGTGCGTTTTGATCCGCTCCTGGAGACTGGGGAGGCGTCTCCTGTTTTAGGTATCAACATAGCTCGCAATGAGCGGTCAATACATTGCACAGGGTTCCCCGTGAGAATGAAACAAGCTCTTTTAAGAGAACTTGAGTGGTTGGGAAGTTTGGTGCAGTGCGTCACTGGGTCCATGACGTCTTGTCTTCAATACCGGTGTTACCTTAGTAACCGCCAGTAGATTATGAATTGAACCCGGTTTCTGCCCTAAGGTTGAATATTTGGAGGGCTATTTCTTTTCACCCTTTCTCATTTCATTTCTTTTTCATTCTTCAACCCCTTCAGTGCTTACCGAGACTTCATCACTAGAACCTTGTTGGGTTTGTTCCAGTCCTAGCTCTATCTCAGTCCGCACTCTTCCCTTTCTCACTTTACTCCTTTTTTCATAATCATTCCTAAGGACTTCTAATCTATCTATGGATTGTCCCTGGGAAGATCCTTCCGGTTCTGGTGGATCATGGGAATTCATACCTATCCTTAACCAACCTTATAACTCCATGCATAAAGATAAATGGTCGGTCTTTGGTATTACTTCCACAAACGCCTTTGCTCCCCCTCAATATGTGCATCGGTATACGAAAGAGTTTAGCACATATGTGGGAGCCTATTATTGAGTCCAAAAGATCACATTTGATATCAGATTTCATATTTAAATCACATTCTCTCCCCCGATCAAAAATTTCAAAAATTTCAAATCTTTCGAGAATTTTTGATCTCAATTGATTTAAATAAGTTAGAAAGCTTTTGGGAGAGAAATGCGGTCAATTTTAGTATTTTCTGATAAAAAGGAACTTTTTCTTGCTCCCCCTCAAACAATGAGGGAGGTTGTTATGTGTCAGATTTGAAGAGTTTGCAACAGATTCGAAGTTTTAACGAAAATTCTTTGAAAATTTATGCATTCTGACACATAACACTCACAAATCGGATTGTTTCTTTTGTTTTGTACAAAGTGTGGGGAGTTTTGTTGATACATAAAATTTTGAGAAATCACTCTCCCCCTCAATCAATGACGGATGTTAAAGCATAAATATTTTCATAAACTATTAACGTCATTGATTGAGTGAAAATTTTATCAAACTTTGAGTTCAAATTGATTTTCAATCAAAATCTCATGGTACCACCAAGTTTTGCACAAATACTTCCCGGAAAAATCATAGAAGGGAAAGTATTTGGCGATAAAAAGAAGACTTCTCTTCTTTATCAAGAAATAATGCACTGAAACGTACATTAGATCGAGGGTGCATGAATATAAAGTAATTCACGCTCGGATGAACGGCTCCCTTTGTTAGGAACAACCGTCTTTTTGGCGACGTGTTTTCCTTAATTTTGAAAACCGGGTTGCTATCTGAAGTAATAGCAAACCATATTTTAAGAACGTTTTGAGATACGACATGTTTTTGAAAAGAACTTTATTTGAAACCGAAAAACTCTTGCTCAAGCATATGTATGATTCCGTGTCATTATTGAATGACATTTCTAGATACGTACATAATATCGATTATACAAGAGACATGTCGTGAGAAGAATATTTTTGTAATTTTTGTATTTTTGTATTATTTTTTATTTTTATTTTTTTATTTTTTTATTTATTTTTTATTTTTTTTTTATGGTTATATATGTTTCTATTTTCTTTTTGATTTGATACTATACAAGGATATGTGAAGCAACCCCTTTACTCCTCTTGATCTTCCTGAAGACATCTGAGATCCTCAGGTGTGAGACTCTTCATACCAAGGCGTGGGAGGATGAAGTGAAACCGTTCCCTAGAAAGTGCTTTGGTGAAGATATCGGCTAGTTGGAACTCAGTCCTCACAAAGTAAAGTTCCACAATTCCTTTCTCAACTTGCTCCCTGATGAAGTGATGTCGAATGTCAATGTGTTTAGTTCTTGAATGCTGGACATTGTTGCAGCAGAGTGCAATTGCACTTTTGTTGTCACAGTACATAGGAATCTTATTGCAGATGAAGCCATAGTCAGAAAGTTGAGATCGCATCCAGAGGATCTGAGCACAGCATGATGACATAGCAATGTATTCAGCTTCAGTGGAGGAGATAGATGTACTCATTTGTTTCTTTGAAGACCAACTGACTAGCTTATTTCCTAAAAACTGTGCACCCCCAGATGTACTGCGACGAGTGTCTTGACATCCAGCATGATCAGCATCCGAATATGCTGTGAGAGCCATAGAAGTTTCTTTAGGGTACCAAAGGCCCAAGTGGATTGTTCCTTTAAGGTATCGAAAGACTCTCTTGACAGCTTCCAAATGTTTCTTGGTGGGTTTGGATTGATACCGGGCACAAATGCAAACTGCAAATAGAAGGTCGGGTCTGCTTGCAGTAAGGTACATTAAAGAGCCAATCATGCTTCGATACATGGTTTGGTCGACCGGAATTCCTACATCATCTTCGTCAAGCTTTGATCGTTCAATCATAGGAGTATCAACTGAATCACTGGAGTCGAATCCAAATTTCTTCAAAATTTCATTGGCGTATTTGGATTGATTGATGAATATGCCATTGGGGTTTTGAGAAATTTGCAGTCCTAGAAAGAATGACATTTGACCCATCATAGACATTTGGAATTCGGAGCTCATCTCTTGAGAGAAACGATCACATTCTGAGGGATCAGATGAGGCAAAGATGATGTCATCGACATAGATTTGTACATGTAGGAGGTTTTTGCCTGTTTTTCTGGTAAAGAGAGTAGGATCAACAACGCCTTTGGAGAATTTGTTGGCCAGAAGAAATTTAGACAAGGTGTCGTACCACGCCCTGGGTGCTTGTTTAAGCCCATATAGAGCCTTCTTTAATCGGTACACGTGATTAGGGCGTTCTGGATCCACAAAACCTTCGGGTTGAGATACGTACACCACCTCTTTCAGATCCCCATTTAAGAATGCGGTCTTGACATCCATTTGATAAACCACCATGTTTTGACTTGCAGCATTAGCGAGAAAGATCCTTATGGCTTCTATTCTAGCAACTGGAGCGAAGGATTCTTCAAAGTCAATACCTTCTTCTTGTTGATATCCTTTTGCCACAAGCCTAGCTTTGTTTTTCAAAACATCTCCATGCTCATCAAGTTTAACCTTGAATATCCATTTGAGAGCAATGATCATAGCACACTCGGGAGGTGGTACTAGTTCCCAGACATCCAGTCGGTCAAATTCATGAATTTCGTCCACCATTGCAGTGAACCATGAGTGTTTAGACATTGCATCCTTGACGCTTTTTGGTTCAGCTTTAGAAAGAACAGAATTAAAGAAGCACCATAATGCGTCGGTTGCAAGTTGCTTGCGGGTTGATACTGGACGTGAAGGGTTCCCAATAATGTTGTCAATAGGATGATCATTGGTCCATTTTCGGAGGTATTCATGGGGTTGAGAATGTGGAACTGAGGTAGCCGTGTTGGATTCGTCAGAGGATGTTACATCATTTGATAGTTCAGGGGCAAAGATGTTAACAAATGGCTCATTATCAGGTGGAGCAAAAGGATTAACTTCAGATGTATTATCTACATTTGCCGCTCTATGTGGAAGTGAAGGTTGGACATTAGACATGCTAACCGATTGACTGATGGCGGGAGCTTCAGAATCCCATGACAATGAAGTGGATGGACCGTTATTGTCATCTTGATCATTCACCACCCCATCTGGTGGTTGACCCATTGCAGCTTCAGGAGCATTCATCTGTTGAGGTTCAAAGTATTCATCAAACATTGGGTCAAACAGTTTCTTCCAATCTTCACTTGTAGGAGGTACAAAAGGAGCAACAGGGATGGGATTCTGTACAAGCCTGGAACTAATTGGTCCAGGGGACAAAAGGTTAGGTACGGGTCCAGAACTTGATTGTCCAGGAACCGGTTGCTCAGTCAGCTCATCGAAAGTAACGTGGATTGTTTCCATTATATCTCTGGTACGTTTGTTGTAGATTCGGTACCCCTTTCGCTCTGGAGCATAGCCAACGAAGAAACCAATGTCGGCCTTGGCCTTGAGTTTCCCAAGGTCTTCACTGTCATTAGTTGGATAGCAAAGTGCACCAAAAACTCGAAGAAACGAAAGATCGGGTTTTCTGCCATTAACCAGTTCATAGGAAGTCTTGCAGTGGAGAGGATGTATCAAGGATCGGTTCTGTGTGTAACATGTGGTGGCAATTGCCTCAGCCCAAAGAAATAGAGGAGCTTTGGAGAAGATGAGCATGGTCCTAGCAGCTTCAACTAAGGTGCGATTGCGTCTTTCAATAACTCCATTTTGTTGAGGAGTTCGTGGAATGCTCTTTTGATGACTAATCCCGACACCTTCAGAAAACAGAGTAAGTTGTCTGTTCACAAATTCTGTTCCATTATCAGTACGAATGACTCTAACTGTTTATTTGAGGCGGACTTGCAACATCTTGATGAGCTTGATGATGGTTTCTGGAGTTTCATCTTCAGATCGTAGAAATTTCACCCATGTGAATCGAGAGTAGTCATCAACAATCACCAGCACATATTTCTTTCCATTGATACTTTGAATCCTCATTGGTCCACAAAGATCCATGTGAAGAGTATGAAGAACTTCCATGATTGAATTGACAGTTTTGGGTTTATGGGTATGCTTTTTGCTCTTGCCCATTTGACAGGCGGAACACAGATGGTCCTTTTCATACTTAAGTCTGGGCAAGCCTCGAACAAGATCCTTACGTGTAAGTTCATTGATGGTACCGAAGTTCAAATGGTTTAAACGACGATGCCACAACCATGACTTGTTCTTGGATGCTTTAGAGAGCAGACAAATTGGAGAGGACCGTAGCATATCTTCGATGGAGATGGTGTAAAGATTAGTGCCCCGACTCCCCTTGAGAAGATCAACACCATCTAATTCTCTAACAAAACAGGTGTGCTTTCTGAAGGCGACTTCGAGATCTGAGTCACAGAATTGACCAACAGAAAATAGATTGTGCCCAAGTCCTTCCACGTAGTAGACTCTGGATATAACACTGTCTCCAAAGACATAATCACCATAACCCATTATAGAACCAAAATGGTCATTCCCAAACCTAACCGTACCAATAAACTTTTCCACGAAATTCTTGAGCCTTGAGCGATCACCAGTCATATGTTTTGAGCAGCCTGAGTCCAAATACCAAAGGACGATTTGTACGACCTGCATTTGAAATCAGACAATCGTGGATAACTGAAAAAGCTGGAGCCCCACACACAATTGGGGTCCGTTTGGTTAGAACACACAAATATTGGATTATCATAAGTAACAGGTATCTCACTGGAGTGTTCACATTTTGATGCACTAGACCTAGGAGTGGTATTTATTGCTTCTATTGGAAATAGTCTACCAGTAGGTCTCCACTTCCTAATAGGCATGACTCTAGAGTTAGTAATCCTAGTCACTGGGCACTTATCCCTCAGAGTGAGTTTCCTTCCAGTAGGTCTCCATTGATAACCAACATTAGTGAAAACTTTTCCTGTTTTGTTCCATACTTGTTTTGCCCGTTTAATACGAGAAACATTCATAACTGGTGATTGCATAGTGGGTTTAAGAAAGGACACAGCACATGCATCATGATTACCATAAAATAAGCATTTGTTACACGTCTTACAAATAGCATCAGAATTCGAATTAATTACATCATTTTTCACACAAATGTCTGAATCAACACGATTCCTTTCACTAAGCAACACTTTATTGTTCCTAGATGATTCTTCTACTTCCTTCATAAGTGAGCTCTTAGCCGGCAAAGTCCTATCATTCTTTGTTTTGCATTTAGGCTGTGACTTGCTAGCATTAGATACACCTTTTACTCCTGTAGAAGCAATGATGGGAACATTAGTCTGATTAGTTGCTACTTGTTTACTGGTGATCAAGATGGGGGATTGTGACATGGTTTGGGGAAAGTCAACTGTGACATGCTTGTTGCCACTGAGAGGGTGCAATGCAGTTGTCCTATCCGACTTGGTATCATTCTTGGGGCATGATCCTATGGCATATTCTAATAATTCCTGGGCCCTATTAGTGAGGAAGCACGCACCAATAATAACATCATCAAGTGGTTTAGAGATCCTCTTATCTTCAACGGTTTCTCTAAGTATGGCCAGACAATCCTTAAGATTTCTAAGATAGTTATTATGAACTAACTTATTGTTCCTAAGGGGAAGAGAAACATTCACAGCATCGCACTCATATTTATTACAAACATGTACCTTGGAAATTGCATGATCACATGAAGCAACGGGCATTTTACCCTTCACCATGGTCTTTAGATTCTCAATTTCATTTAACAAAGAGGTGACTTTCTCATTGTTTTGGTCACGTGTTTTTTTGATAGACTCAAACAATTCTTTATAACGTTGTTTAGCGTTGAACATTTCAGCACGAAGCCACTCATTTTCATGATGTAACTCATTGATAGTGTCCTGTTTTTGAAAATTTTGAGAATCCATAGACTTCTGGTAATTGGTATTGGTCACATCGCTTCTGTTCGATTTTAATTGTGCAATTTGGACCTTCAACTTCCGAATCGTGTTTGAGTGAGCTTGAATTACTTCATCCTTTTTGGCTAATTCAAAACATGTATCAAATTCAGGAACATCCGAAGATATCTTGGCATTTGATATTTTTATACTTTCTTCTAGATGTTGATATTTTAATTGTAGGTTCAGATTATCAACTTCTAGTTTTGAGAAATTCCTGACCATGTTATCATGATCATCGTTTTGAATTTTTTTCAGTAAGTTTGTAATTCTCCCCCTCAAGCTCAATCACACGATTTTGGAAGACATTCAAAGTAACTGACATTTCATGAAATTGTCGAGCAGATAGCGCAGAGTCGGTAACAGTATAAAACACATCTTTAGCAATGCAGTTAGCAATCAAGTTTTCATTCATGATGAGAATGTTTTTTTTGTCAATTTCACTGTGTTTGAGATCAATAGCAAGTTGGTTACCCTCACCTTCCACTTCATCAAAAACTTTTTTCATTTGAGTCACATCATCATTAATGGTGTTTTTAAGTCCCTCAAAATGTTCTTTTAGAAGTTTAAAGAATGGCATAACTTCAGTTAAGTAACACTGTTTTGTTTGCTCAAAACCCCTTTCCCCTTCTGTAATCCCTGTAGGTGTAATTCTTATTTTACAGGTTTTCTCAAAGTCATTGAACAATTGACCTAGCACATACAGCCCAATTAGAGTATTGCATTGAGTGGGAAGAGTGAAAGGTACAAGGTGCCTAGGTGTGTTCAGGGGATAGGCAGTTGGATGAGCAATTCTAAACATAGTGCGTGTGTTACCTACAACTTTTTCAGCTTGCATTCTCTCAATGTCAATATTCCAAAACACTTTTTCAGGAAAAATTCTCTTATGAGGAACAAAAATTGCAGTATGATTGTCATTTGCATAATCATAGTGAAACACGAGGTTATTAGCAATGCATTTAGGATCCTTCAAACGTTCAGCAAGTTTTGCCCTAGTTCTATCCTCTGCCTCATTGATGTGGTCATAGGATCGTGTATCAGGAGGGGCATGGTTAGGTTCAAGCATAGTTTTTGCATCATATAATGCAGGTTGTGCACCTAGACCTATTCTAAGGAATCTTGCTTTGGGTTTGGAGGAATCATGTTCGCTAAATTCATCACTTAACTTCCTGTGGCTTTCCATCATTTGAGCAGATTGAATGGTTTGGCCCTGTGTGTACAACTTATCTTCCAATTTATTTTTCAACGTTTTTAATTTTGAGAAGTCATTTAGAAGTTTAGTTTCTTTATCTTTGAATTCTTGTTTGATTGTAGTCAAACCTTTTTGAACCTCAAGTTTTTGTTTGACGGTTTGATTCAATTGGTTCTTTAAAGAAACTAGTTCCCTTTTTAATGATTCTTGTTTGGAATTGTTTTCAGATATGTAAGTACGCAGTTGCCATTCCATTTTCTGCTCACGTTCATTCAGCTCAAACTTAGCACGCTGCTCATAAATGTTTACTTGGTCCTTAAGGGTGTTAATTCTAGTGATCAGAGAATCATCAGGGTTGTATATAGAGTGCTCATATACCTCATGTTGACTATCATCAATAGACGGCATGTCACTTGGTACAACTGGGGGTCCATTGTCATTCACATACATTTCATATGGGATATTATTGGTATTACCCATATCAGTGATGTCTGTGTTGACGATATTCTTGAGTTGTACAGAGTCACATGCCCCCTGTACAGGTGTAGAATTATTCAGATCATGTTTAGGCGATTTTGGTACCTCAGAGATGGCAGACGTGATTGATAAATCAGGATGCTGTGAAGAGGATGCTGCTGCAGACAGATTAGCCATGAAAATTGTTTGAGCAGTTGGTTCATCATCCACGTCTGAGTCAAATGCATCACACTCTTCAACTTGAAAGATATTTGGGTCATTAAGAGCCATGTCCTGAACAGGTTGATCATCCACATCAGCATCAAAGGTGTTCCCATCATTACCAGCCAGAAAGAGCAAAGCTTCTTCATCCAACACAGTCCCATTTTCTTGTGCCTGCATCAGCAACATCTTGTCTTTGAAGTACTCAGAGTTTTGGGGACGTTTTGGGAGAGTGCAGTTCCTAGCAATATGGCCCAACCCTCCGCAGTTGTAGCATTTCGGCTGCTTAGCTTGTGCTTGAAGAGCATTCCCAACTCTGTACTGCCCATTATCTCTACTAGCATTTCTTTGGTTGAAGTTCTGTCTTCCCTGCACATTCTGCACCACTACTCGACCATCTTCAATGACTGCCTGATTACGTGGATTAGATGAGATTCTGAGCTGGTTGTTAGTAGATGGGAGTGCAGCCCTGAACTGTTGGACCAGTAAGGATACTTGGTTGGAGAGATTATCAATCATCATGTCAGTGTGAGAATACCCAAAATCAAGTTGAGTATTCAAAGCAGATGGTGAGGGAGTTGATGATTGACTATTGGTAGGGGTAGACTTGGAGGATGATTGTGATGGTTGAACTTGATCATTAGAGGTTTGATAAGATTGTTGAACATTGGAGACAAAAGCAAGAGATTCATTAGTTGCAGACGGATTGAGCTTTTCTCGCATTAGCCGATCATAAGCTGCATGTTTCTCATGTTGTTGGAGATACGCATACAGCTGTTCATGATTGGTATGCCTGAGACCCTTGTTGAGCTTAACAGCTGTGACAAACCTATCCCATTCCGGTGCCATGTTGTTCACGAATTTGGAGTTAAGCTGTATGTTGGGCATTGTCATCTTGATGGCTCTCATGTCATTGACCAGCTTGTGGAATCTGACGTAATAGTCAGTGATGCTTTCACTTGGATTCATTTTGAAATGCTCAAATTCATCGTATAGCTGTGACTCACGATCTTCTTTAGTTAACTCAGACCCTGCAAGAAGCATTTTGACATTATCCCAGACCGCCTTTGCTTCAGTGTTGAAGTTGATTAGTTTGTAGACATCTTTGGGAAGGCCTTGAATGATGATATTTGAAGCTCTGATGTCTGCATCATAGCGTTTCTTTTCTTCTTCAGATAACTCATTGTAAGTGCGAGGTCTATCAGGACCAAACACGGTCGGTAGTTGATCAGTTGCTTCTGAAATTGTGTCTCTAGTAGTACCCATTTGAAAGGGTCCCTCATCGATGGATTTCAGGATGTTAACCCCATTATCTTTACCTAGACAGTACAGCCGTATCCTTTGAGCCCATGATTCATAGTCAGTTATGTCCAACATCGGAGGTCGGGTGTCAGACCCCGCAGCTTGAATGTCATCGGAAGAAGTCGAAATCACAAATAAGAGATTACCAAACCAAAAGTGGGAGATAAGTTAACCACAACTTAACCACAATAAAATCCAACCGCAACTTAACCACAACTTGACCAAACCGCAGAACACTAACCTCAAACAATACCAAACCGCAACACAATCCAACCGCAGTATGAGCTAACCGCAACCAGAGCCAACCGCAGGCCAAAGATACTAACCGCAGAGAACTAACCGCAAGTTATACCAAACCGCAACAAAATCCAGTCGCAGTATGAACTAACCGCAACCCAAGCAAACCGCAGGCCAAAGATACTAACCGCAAGACACTAACCGCAGATAATACCAAACCGCAGAAAATAACCAACCGCAGAAACAGTTAACCGCAAATGATTAACCGCAGAAAACTAAACGCAGGCAGATAACTAATCGCAGTGATAATGGTCCAAAAATGTCACTATCGTTGCGTTTTGTTTGTATTCCCGAAATAGTAAACGCAGAAAGTTAATCGCAGCTCGCAGGACTTAACCGCAACCAAGCAATGAAACAGTGGACTTAACCGCAACCAAGAAAACCGCCCATAATCCACTCCAAACTTCAAATAGCTTGATGATATTGTAACACACTCTACACTACAATGTTACACAAACACTAATGAACATAAAAGAGCATCACAAACATGTATAACAACACTAGAGGGATGAAACCAAGATGTTTTCCAAGAAAGTGACACCAAACTCACAAAACCACTCAAAACATCATCAAATTCGATTCTACAAGGCCCTAAGATGAAACCTTGGCTCTTGATACCAATTGTAGAATACTAACTATGCTGGAAACATGATCAAGTGGTGATGAGAGAGGCGTAGAAATGGGGAGGAGGGAGGAAAGGAGAGAAAGAGAGGAACCTTAAAGAAAAAGAAAATATTAGATTGAAAATGAATGAAGGTCCAACCCTCTCCACATGTGGAGAGGGGTATTTATAGTTACAATATTACGCCCACTCCCGGGCTGTGGATCAGGCATACAGTGGGTAAAGACCCGTTCCTTCTTCCACGGTGTTACTTAATCTAATACTAATTAACTAATAAACAAACTAACTACGAGCTAACTTAATGCTATTACAATCATTAGGTGACCGAGACTTTTACAGGAATATTTGTATTCCTAACAGTACCATCCACAGCGCATGGGATGCTAAAATTCCCAGTAAAAGGAGGCATTGTCACCCCTACAACACCACTGTGTCACCTAAAGAATGCAACACAGTAACCAGTGAAGTGGAGAAGGTCCCAGAACAGCGAGCAGCTAAAATACCAAACCTAAAGGTCGCAATTCACCCTGACTATCCAGATCAAGAGATATCACTTGGAGGGTCGCTGTCTGACAAAGGCAGAGCGGCTGTGTGCGCACTCTTGCAAAAGAACCTAAATATCTTTGCATGGGAACCAAAGCACATGACTGGAGTACCGCGCTCTATCACAGAGCACAAGCTACAAATCCGACAAGGATATCCTCCAATAAGACAGAAAAAGCATGGCCAAGCCCCAGATCGTGCAAAAGCCATCCTAAAGGAAGTGCACAAGCTTGTTGACGCAGGCATCATGCGCGAAGTCTACTACCATGACTGGCTCTCCAACTCAGTAATGGTAAAGAAGAGTGATGGCAGTTGGAGAATGTGCGTGGACTTTACTGACCTTAATAAAGCATGTCCACAGGATTGCTACCCGCTACCAGAAATAGACTGGAAGGTAGAATCCCTATGTGGATACCCTTTTAAATGCTTCTTAGACGCATACAAAGGATACCACCAAATCCAGATGGCCGAGGAAGATGAAGAAAAAACAGCCTTCCACACAAGTCAAGGGGTATATTGCTATACAAAAATACCTTTTGGCCTAAAGAGCACGGGAGCAACATATCAGCACTTGGTGGAAAATGCGTTTGAAAAGCAAGTAGGCCGCAACCTGGAAGTTTATGGCAATGACCTTGTTATCAAGAGTCATACTGAGGAAGAATTAGTGCGTGACATTGAGGAAACATTCAAGACACTGGGAAGGATCAACACGAAGTTAAATCCCAAGAAGTGTACCTTTGGCGCTACGGAGGGCATGTTTCTTGGGTATTTGATAGAACCTGATGGCATAAAGCCCTGCCCAGAGAAAACAAAAGCTGTCATCAAACTTCCTTCACCACGCACACTGAAAGAGGTTCAGTCATTAAACGGTAAATTAGCTGGGCTAAACCGATTCTTGTCTAAATCAGCAGACAAATCGCTCCCACTCTTTAAGACACTCACGAAGTGCACAAAAAAGGGAGACTTTTGGTGGACTGTGGAAGCGGAAGAAGATTTCCAACAACTCAAGCAACACCTAGCAGCACTTCCCAAACTTGTTGCACCCCGACCAGGGGAAGAATTGATTATGTACTTATCTGCAACTCATGGAGCAGTCAGCGCGGTGCTATTGACAGATAGGAACTCCGTTCAACCACCAATATACTTTGTAAGCAAAGCACTAAAAAAGACAGAGACCAACTATACTACCATGGAAAAACTGGTCCTAGCTCTAGTCTTTGCAGCTAAGAGATTGCGCTGATACTTCCAAGCGCACCCAATAGCTGTGATTACGGACCAACCAATCAAGCAAGTTATCTCTAAACCTGACGCATCGGGACGGCTACAAAAATAGAGTGTGTTACTGAGCGAGTATAACATCTCTTATAGACCACGCACTGCGATTAAAGGACAGATATTGGCATACTTCATTAGCGAAAAGCCAGATACCGATACTCCACCTACAAAAAATGAGACAACGCTACAAGAACCATGGATTCTATTCACAGATGGATCCTCGTGCGTGGATGGATCAGGCGCAGGCCTTATCCTCACTAACCCAGACGGAGTGGAATTCACTTACGCACTGCGTTTTGAATTCACAGCCACAAACAATGAGGCAGAATATGAAGCCCTACTCGCTGGACTACGAATTGCCACTCAAATGGGTGTACGCAACCTAGAGGAAAATATAGATTTCAGGCTAGTAGCCAATCACGTGTTAGGTGAATATGAAGATAAGGATGAACACATGGTACAATACCTCGAAAAAACCAAGTCTCTAATTCCAAATTTTGACAGGTTCACCATCAAACAAGTCCCTAGAGGAGAAAACAGGAAAGCTGACGCGCTTAGCAAGATCGCATCTACAAGCTTTGCGCACCTATCCAAACAAGTATTGGTGGAAAATCTGAAAATAAATCAATCTCGGAGATGGAAATATCCACAGTGATAGAGGAACAGGATCCTACGTGGATGACACCTATCATCGAATTTATAAGCAAAGGGATCTTACCACAAGAACAGAAGGACGCTCGTAGGGTATGGCGCACAACACAGAGATTTGAACTCCGAGATGGCATCCTATATCGACGTTCATTCCTACAACCATGGCTTCGGTGCGTTGGACCTTTTCAGGCAGATTACGTACTCCGAGAGATCCACGCTGGGTCATGCAGTATGCACTCCGGACCACGGTCTGTAGTGGCGCGCGCCCTGCGGTCAGGATACTATTGGCCTACTATGCACCGCGACGCGCGGGATATGATAAAGAAATGCAGTGATTGCCAAGTCCACAGGCCAATTCCGCGCCGACCACAACAAGAGCTAACCCCCATCACCTCACCATGGCCATTCTATAAATGGGGCATTGACATCGCAGGCCCCTTCCCGGTCGCAGCGGGAGGGCTAAAATTCCTCATCGTAGCTATAGATTATTTTACTAAGTGGATTGAGGCAAAAGCAGTGGCAAGCATCACAGGCAACCAAGTCAAACACTTTGTCTGGGACAACATTGTATGTCGCTGTGGCTTACCTGGAGAGATTATTTCAGACAATGGAAAACAATTCTGTAACAATCCGTTCAAAGATTGGTGCGCGCAATTACACATTACACAATACTTTGCTTCAGTTAAGCACCCACAAACCAATGGCTTGGTTGAACGCGCGAATCGCAGTTTGGGTGAAGGAATAAAAGCGCGCCTTGACAAACCTAAAGGAAGGTGGGTGGATGAATTGTCACATGTTTTATGGGCGCACCGCACGACAATAAAAACTAGTACGGGAGACACACCATTCTCTCTTGTCTATGGGACAGAAGCTGTCATACCAGCCGAGATTGGCATGCCAACTATCCATACGGTAGAAATAAATGTCGCAAAAAATGACGATGAGAGGCGCATAGACTTGGACCTGTTGGAAGAAAGGCGCGAACGTGCAGCTATACGTAAAGCAAAGGCAAAGTCAAAAATGAAGAAGTATTATGATGCAAAACTCAAACACACTTCTTTCAGGCCAGGAGACTTTGTATACCGCGCCAATGATGCAAGCCACGCAGAAGACACAGGAAAACTTGGACCCAAATGGGAAGGACCCTATGAGGTCACAGATGCACTAGGCAATGGTGCATACAAGTTGCGCGATATGAAAGGCCATGAGCTAGCATGCACTTGGAACATCTGCAATCTCAAGAGATGCTATATTTAGGAAAGGCTACGGTCCACGCATAGACAACTCTGCACTTTAGTACATGCCTAATAAATGTCTGTGTATTTGAATTTTCTTTTTTTTAGGAATTGTCTTTTATCTTCAAAAACCTTCAAGTATTAATAAAACGTTGTGGTTTGTAGCTAACTCCATAACATATTTAACTTTATTGCTTACATTTTTTCTTATGTCTCAATATTGTTATTTTATATTTTGCCTACATGGCGTGCATGCACTTACTAAGACCCACGATGGCAGAAAGGATGAGTAAACCTACTAACTAACTCGTTGAGTAAGAGGGTTGCAAACCCATCAACGCTGGATCACGCATCCTTGCTAAGCGCCTTACTTTCAAGACGTTGAAGTAAGTTTAAATGCGCATCCCACGAAGGATACGCAACATAACATACATTGTACATGTTTAGCAATCTACGAGCCAAGACTCTTGGTCATTTGATATAGTACTTGCGACACAATGCAAGTCTATCTTTACACTTATGATTTTTTCTTTTAAGTTATGCACTTAATACAAGCCATCTTAAGTATGTCTCAGTTTCAATTTGACTCTTGGATAGTCTTTTACACAAAAGAAAACAATCTAAGTACAAATAATACAAACAAGGCATACAAAAAAGTTAAATATTATTATTCATAAGAACCACGAGTTTATACAAAATTATATCTACAACAATCCATAGATATCTACATGCTATGAGCACATCTATGACTTGAGCTACTAGCTGTTGACGCTAACTCCCCAACCTCACTTAGCCTTCTAAGCAGGCTGCTATCCTCCTGAGATACCGTTGGTACGCTGACGGGAATCTCATCAGACCTGGGGAGATGGGCTGCGCCAACACCGCAGAGAACAGCCTTCCCTTCCACACCCTTCTTGCGAGCAACCCTGGTCAAATGGGCCTCCAAGCATTTCTTCAAATAAATCTCCTTCTCAAGGGCGAAGGGATTGAGCATGTGGTGGGGGAGAGCAAAGACAGGCACCTTCAGCTGCGACTCATCTGGCTTCAAGAAGAAGTCAGGTTGCGCCTCCGCATCTTCAGCTATGTGTTTGGCCAGAGTCAGGCCCTGCATGATCACACTGATAGGATAATCTTGATCACGCTCTAATCGGGCGATATGAGGAAAGTTGCAGACCTTCATCTTCTCCATGGCCTCCACAAGCTCATCAAAAGCATCCACCTTATACCCAGGCACTTCTGCAAGCGGCACGGTCATCATCTTGCTCTCATGAAGCTCCTCCGCAGCCTGAGCCTTGCCACGTGCCATGGGACACTCCACAACCTTCCCAAAGGCCTCTACAACCTCCTGGGACTCCAGCGTGCCCATGGCTGCCAAGCGCAGACCATGGCTGATCAACCACCTGTAAATACAACAACGCACGCGTTAGAAGATAAAGAGCATTAAGGCACATAGAGTTGGAAAAAGGATTCACAAAGAGAATACGTACCTGCGCTCAGCAATAGTAGACATCAGATGAGGGTACAACTCCTCATCGTACTCGATACTCAACTTACGCAACTTGCTCTCCTGCACCTTCAGAGCCTCCTCCATACACTTTCGGAATTCATCAAATTGGGCAAAGTGCCTGCCTCTGTTCTCTTGCAGGTACCTTAAACCCCAAGCGCAGTTAGCCCTGTGCTATTCAGCATCAGCATGCTCACGCTTCACCTCAGCCATCAAAGACAGCTTCTCATCCGCAAGTCTTTTAGCATGCGCAGTTGTGGACTCCACATCCGCCCGCGCATCAGCCAACTACGCCCTCAGCAGTGCAATCTCCTCATCCTTCTGAGCAAGACTGCTACTCTCACCAACATACCGCGCCTTGAGCTGAGTGACCAACTAAGCCTGACGCTCAGCAGCCGCGCCTAAATCTTCCATCAGTTGCTGCGTAGACATCTCATCCGCCCTCAACGGCTCCTCCACACGATCATGAGCCACTTGGGGCGGCACCAACCCTTCAACGAATGCTGCATCACCCCCTGCAGTTTTTTCACTATACGCAAACAGAAAGAAGTCAAGGAATTGCAGAGCGAATAAAGAAAAAGAAAATAAATAATCAAACAATTGTTACTTACGTAGGAGGTGAAGTCTCAGCATTCTCATGCGCAGCAAAGGATGCCGATGACTCCTCATCTGTGGACTCATCCACGATGATAGTATGACGTCTGCGCTTGGAGGTGCCCTCACCACCATCATCAGCAGCCTTGCGCTTAGAACCTTGGCGCTCCTCGTCAGAGTTGGTGTCAACTTTGAAGATACCAGCACTATCAAACGACTCAGTGCGTACGGGCTCAGGAGCCGCCACCCCTTGTGCAGGCACGGTCTGCACTGGAGTCGCATTCACAACTGGTTACGCACCCTCAAAAGACTCTTCTTGCGCAGGTTCTAGAAGACGCCCAGCGGTAGCCTCCAAGATAGGCAACTCACCCTCCCTTAGGGGGCACACACCCACAGTTACCTGCGTGGGCTTCGTCAACCTCACCACGGAAAACAGATTCATCTCTGCGCAACACATGAATGAACAAAAGAAGAACAAGTTAGTTGATAAAATCAAAATATACAAGAACGCTTACATTATAAACGCGAGGATAAGAAAGGACAAGCACCCACCCCGGCTGCTTCCATCCAAAAATGTTGGCACTTCATCACTTCCCCCGAAGTAGTTGTGACTTATTCCCATGTGCACCAGAAACTCCTTGGGATAGGAGTTGATTGGGATGCGGTTACCATTAATGGTCTCCGCATCCTCCACATTGTACGTACCGGGATCTGGGCACTCATCCTTTGGAAGCCCCCCTTGAGTATAAAACTCAGAGAGTGTGGTGAATACCCTATCATCTATCCAGAAAAACCTTTCCCTCTAACCCCTAAGGGCGTCTATTTTATCAGTGTAACACTGATAGCGCCCTGGGCGCTTCAAAAATGTTACCCACCCGTTCGACCACGATGTGTGGTAAAACGCGCGGAAAAGGTTGATCGTGGGATTTATCGCGAGTAAGCGACAATTTACCTCGAAATTTGTTATTTTTGCCGCACCTATACAGTGCAGCTGAGAGATGTGCAGACGGTAAAAGTTGAGCACGTCGCTCAAAAACAGGGATATAGGCACGCGCTGGTTTGCAAACTCAAAAAAGCGCGTGTATACCCCTATTTTCCCCTCAGGGAATTCTGCAATACATGCGTCCGCATCCGGTACTTCCGGATGCACCACAAGCAGGATGAAAGAATCGAAGGTGAACTGACGTAGTTCATCCTTGTCCATCTCAGACCGAAACTCCTCTAATTGACGAACCATTTTTCCTAATAATGCGCACACGCAATTACCTTAGAAGCTACTAATTTTTTCTTGAAAAAAGATTCGTAATATGGAGGAAGTTGTATTTTTCACTGTGGTAAACAATGTGAAAATGGGTACCCTTTATATAGGGTTTCCCCTTGCCTTGGATGAACGACACGTGGATCCCACTATCTCCATCGTGTGGCTAAAATACCATGAGATACAAGCACTTTTTCACGTTTTCCGAAGGACACGTGGATGCCCATTTACCGAGGTATTTTTGAGATATTTTGGGACTAGATACATAGTCCTAACTTTTGGCGGTGGATATATTGAATTTTTCCCGCCACGCTTACCGCTGATATTATTAGTCTAGTATACGCGGCTACAACCCGCACACACTAGACTGGGGGGACATGATGACGTATAGTCCATATTCGGGTCATGAACCCGGTTAATGAACATTACTAATGCCCAAGCCCACTACGAGTGGGCTATCATAACAATGATTTGGGCCAGCATGCTAACGGTTTGGGCTCACGAAAGCCCAAACCAAAGTTATTTATGGTTTGGATATAGATATCTCTTATTTAAGGGATATATATCAAATCGGATATATATCGAAGAGTAAGGAGCACGCATCCAATAAAGATTTCGTGCCTATATAAAGAATATCATAACTCTCGTCAAAGGTACGACTTACAACCCTAACTCTTCTACATAACCCTAAAACTGATTACTTACTCTCACGTCCGAGGATAATCGTGGGAGACAATCCCACGATAAGCCTAACGGTGTTTGTTTGCTTTCTTACTGCGCAGGTCTCAAGCATTAAGATCTGATTGGTACGATAACAGGAACATAATAAGGAACGCCTAACTTTTGTATTAACAGTAGTCTTGTATAATTTTTTTAGAAAAATGATTGTTATGCCTAATAATCATGCGTATTTATGTACCTAATAATTGATTAGTTGATTTAAAAAGATAATTGTTGGGGATTTGAAGAGAGAAACATGATACAATTGTACAAATGGTTTATGTATTATACATGTATTTTAGATCTAAATAGCATTATTCAACTTTTTAAGCAAACTGTGACGAATTGATGAATCTTCCATTCACCCCTATCACAAACCAAACATGGCATGTTTAATAAACATGTTAAGTGGGTCGATCTGAACATGACTTGAAACATGCTAACACCAAACTTTAACCCATTTTTTTTTACCTGTCTTAGGTTAATTTTTACGTCGTGTAACAAATGGTCGCCAAGTTTTTTCCAGCATTTATTTT
The DNA here is from genome assembly GCA_030686995.1 of Artemisia argyi. Lineage (NCBI taxonomy): Eukaryota > Viridiplantae > Streptophyta > Magnoliopsida > Asterales > Asteraceae > Artemisia > Artemisia argyi. The sequence continues at coordinate 108,558,925 of CM060709.1, forward strand.
GTGTGCAGCTAACTTCCTGATGAGATCTCACGGTTTGGAGGGAAAAAATCAATTAGTAATATGTATGTAAATTTTAGATTGAGTGTGGTGGATCAAAGAATCACGCGCGAAATGTTCTGGTCCTTGCTACGTGACGCGTGACCTCCATCACTACTAGGGATTATGTAAATTTTAGGTTGGTTTGGTTGTCTTAACCACCAAATGAAGAACAAGAAAGAAACCCCTAAACGAGTCATAAGGGTATTTTTTTTAAATGTAATAATTTTTATCTATTAAAGTTACTTTAAAAAAAACCCCGATGACAAATACTTTCTCATCTATTCATAACTCAAATACTCATTTACTTTCAAGTGATTTTATTTCTCAAGAATTGCATCTGAAACAATAATTTTTACATCCTCCTCGGAAGACGAAAATATTACAAGTATTAGGCGGGACAGGTACGTATCGAAAGTTCGCGAAGTAAGCAATTAGGAAACCAAATTGTGTAGTGCTCATGATCATTTAGTGGCCGCTTACTTTTCTAGTGACCCAATGACCCAGTGAATTGAGAAAAAAAGAAAAAAAAAATGGTAAGAGGTGGAACCAACGTTTGGTGAAACACATTTGAGGTGTAAAATAAATAGCAAATTTATATATTAAATAAGTTTTAAAAATTAATTATTTGCTTAGTTAAAATAAAAAATATATTATTTTCTCTTTTTCAAAATATAAGTCTATTTTAACTATTTGAATTAAATTTGATCTTAAATATTTAATGCAAAATATATAAATAGATTGAGTTTTAAAAATAATTTTTTTTTATTTTTATTGGTATAATTTTCAATAAGTATTATATGTATCAAAATAAACTTATATTTTGAGACCGAAGAGATTAACCATGATAAGGTGGTAAAAGTAAAACAACGTAAAGATGGTCGAAAAGAATGTCTTGGGTAGACTGTTTTCAAAGTACCATAACCAAACAAAAAAGTGAAAAACATCTAGAATCAAAAGTAGCCAAAGGTCCTGTCCAACATTATCTTTGTACGAACGGAAAAATATGATATCTTCCATCCCAGTTAGCCATTACACTGACTTCCCAAAAACATCAGTTATAGACCAACAACTTAACTTTTGTCAATCCTTAAAACAACTCAAACAAATCCACTCTTATCTCATCAAAACATCCTTGCCAACAGTCCCACAACAGCAATATCTCTACACAAGAATCATCTCCATTGCTACAACAACTAATGACACTCCTGATACCACCTACATACACACTCTTTCTACTAAACTCGAAAACCCGAATATCCATCTTTATAATACACTTATAAAGTCATTTCCAACCTTAGCATTGTTGTTTTTTAATGACATGCTTAAAAAAGGCTTACTTGGTGATAGTTTTACGTACCCTTTTGTCCTTAAGGCATGCGCGCTTTTACATGCTTTGAAACATGGCCAACAGATACATTGTCATGTGGTGAAAAATGGGTATGTGTTGGATTTATATGTTGTTAACATGTTGGTAAGGTTTTATAGTGAATGTGGTGCTATGGAATGTGCAAATAAGGTTTTTAGTGGGAGTGGTGTTAAGGATTTGGTGACGTGGACGACGTTGATTCAAGGGTATGTTAAGATGGGTTGTTTTGAAAAAGGAGTGGAGTTGTTTGATGGGATGTGTGAAGTAGGTGTTAAGGCGGATGAGATTACGATGGTGGTTTTGATTTCGGCGTGTGGACGGTTGAGAGATTTGAGTCTTGGTAAGAGATTGCACAAGTATATTTGTGATTATGATTTGGATTTTGATGTGTATGTATGTAATGCTTTGATTGATATGTATATGAAATGTGGTGATACTAGTTTAGCAGTTGAATTGTTCAATGAGATGCCTGTGAAGAATGTTGTTTCTTGGAATTCCATGATTTTGGGATTAGTTCAACAAGGAGAGTTCACGATTGCGTTGAACATGTTTAGAAAGATGCAGAATCAAGGTGTAAAACCTGATGATGTCACTTTAGTGGGTGTGCTCAATTGTTGTGCTAATTTAGGGACACTTAAAACAGGGAAATGGGTACATTCTTATATAGACGGACGTGGTATTACAGCAGATGGATTTATTGGGAATGCGCTTCTAGATATGTACATGAAGTGTGGAGTCATAGAGAAAGCGTATTGTGTTTTTAATGGTATGAAGCATAGAGATGTTTTTACGTACACAAGCATGATTGCTGGGCTTGCAATGAATGGGAAGGGACTAAGAGCAATAAATGTTTTCTCTGAAATGCTTAAAACTGGAATTGTACCGAATGATGTAACATATTTAGGGATTCTGATGGCTTGTTCCCATGCTGGACTTGTAAAGGAAGGCTGCAAGCATTTTGTGGATATGTTGAAAGTGCACAATATTAATCCTCAAAAAGAACACTACGGATGTATGGTTGACTTATTGGGTCGTGCGGGATTACTAAGTGAAGCTGAGGATATTATTGAGCATATGGTAATAGAACCTGACGCTTTAGCTTGGGGAGCATTACTGGCCGCTTGCAGGATTCATGGGAATGTAGAGATTGGAAAAAGGGTGATGAAAAAGTTAGACAAGATGGACGCAGAGAAAGACTGGTGCATATATACTTATGTCAAACTTGTATTCGTCTTCGTATAGATGGAATGATGCATTTAAGTTAAGAAAGACTATGAAAGAAAGAAACATTAAGAAGAGTCCTGGATGTAGTTCAGTTGAGGTCGATGGTGTCGCATATGAATTCCGAAGAGGGGACAAATCCCATATTAAAGCTAAAGAGATTTATATGTTGCTGGATATAATGGAAAAACATTTAAAGAACGGTGAGCATATAATAGCCTGAGTGGTTGAGTCATGCCTAAAGTGAAGAATGACAGTAGATGAACGCGGGAAGTTACTACCAACTACGCTAGTAAGTTGGTTATGTAATTAATGATTGTGCAGCGATTGGTTTTTTAGACGTGACAATATGACAGCAATCAAAATATTTCAAAAGCCAAAATCATCCATTAAAGTATGAAGCTATGACACATAGGCAAATACACCCTATAATCATAAGTATTAAGATTGTAATATAAGTATCTGACTACATAAGCATAAGCAGTCCTTAAAAGCAAATCAACACATATCAAGTATAGTAGATACAAAGACCTTATGAAAATTACATAAAAAACCCCCTCACGGTCATTTGTTGTGTGGCTTCTTCCACAACACACCAATCCTCTTAAGCATGTTACCATTTTTCTTCTTCATGAACTCGTCATCATCGATTTCTTCACCGTAAGGAGAACCAATGTTCCTCCCAGGGGTACTATTGTCCATTGAGCATGTTCTCTCCATCAACCTCCTATTTGTATTATTCCCTGTAGAGAGCATAGCTGCAGCCGCCTCTGCTGCCTTACGCCATTGATCAGATTGCACTTTTAATTTCCTTAATTCTGCCTCCATTTCATAGTTAGCTGCTTGAGCTGCTTCTAATTGCTCTCCAACTCTTGCAACTTTTCTAGTACTTTTTTCTATCTCTTCTGCAAGATGATCAACCTTAATAGCAGATTCAGTTTCAGAGCACACCAATGACTCTTTACAGTCAATTTTCTTAATTTCCAGCTTAAGCTTTTCATTTTCATCTGATTTATCATGCAATGCTGTCTCCGTAACCATCAACTTTGACTTCAATAAGTCAAAATCTTGTTTCAAAATCTTGATCTGCTCTTCTAATTCAATTTCTCTCATACCTGATAACGAATTTCTCATTTTTGAGTTTAAGTCCTCATTTTCTTCACAAATGCCTTGCAATTCTGTTTCTTTATCCAAGAGATTTGCCTTTAAGTCCTCGATATCTTCTTGTGACTTCTTCAATTCTTCCTCTAGTTCTGACTCTTTTACCCTTGAGTTAAACTTAATCTCCTCCACCAACTGATAAGCACTAGTGACCTCCATTGACTTTCGTGATTGTTCTTCATTCAATCTTTTCTCAGCAGTTTCCACATCAGATTTCAGCTTTTCTACTTCAGTTTTCAAAGCTATCATCTCTTCTTCGTTTTGGTTTTTAAATTCACTTTCTCTTAACTTTTCGTCAACTTCCAGAGCAGTGGCCTTACTACTCTCTAACTTGAGGGACTCTATAGTCTTTTTGGCAGTTTCAAGCTGTAGTAAAGTTTCATTAGCGAGGTTTTTGGCCTCAGACTCTGAACTTTTGCTATCATTAAGTTGGTTTTTCATGGTCTCCACAAGGGAAAGGGTTTCAGCCAGTGTTTCTTTCAAGCTATGTAACTCTGCATATGCTGATGCCGACTGTTCGGTTTGTGTGGCTTCACACTTTGTTTTTTCATCAAGTTTGAGTTGTAGTTGACCAATCTCATTGACCGCGGTTGCTAGTGCATCTACATCAGCTGAGTGCAGTTTCTTGGCTGCATCGAGTTTTGACTTCCATGCTTCATCACCAGCCTCAGACCGCTCTTGTATGCCCTGTTAAATTTATAGGGGAAAAAAATATTAGTTTTTGTTATTTTTTATTTATACCGTATTAACAAGTCATTCAAATATCATTATAATTACTTAATAGTATAGAAAAGGCCAAATAGTTTGAAGGTGCACAAACTAAAGTCTTTATATAATTTTGATCATGCTTTTTTAATATCAACTATTGACCTAACCCCTTTTGACCAGTTACAAATCTGCCTAACTTGACTACTTGGCTATCTTAAGTAGTTACAATAGCAATTTCCACTAGAGATACTCAAAGTTGTTAAAAACAACGATGAAAAATAAGAAGTGTTTTCTTGCCATAAATATCTTTTGACAATTAATCAACCGTTCTTCCTTGGAAAAAAAATGAGTAATCCTGTAGAGCAAACGCAGTTCATCCATATTCTTGAATTATGAAAACTGACAAATAAAAACTTTAGCTTGAATTATTTTTACAATAGAAACATTACATGTGATTCCTCGGAAGAAAACCGAGCCAGGAGCTTTTGAGACTCGTCTAACTTTGAAGACATATCTGAAAGCTGCTTTCTTGAGTCTTGAGCGTCTTGTTGGGCTTGACACCTGCATGATTCTGATGAAACAAGTTGATCCTTTACAGTCTTCAAAGCATCTTCTAGTTGAGAAATTTGGGTTTCGAGTTCTGCAACTCTGCTTGGACGCTTCTTCTGCAATTTGAAAGAACATCGAAACATCAAGGAAGGAAGGCAGCTTAAGTAAGTCCAAAGAAGCAATTTGCTATCGGATCCAAGATTTTTTTACTTCGTTTGAACTACCATTACCAAAAGTGTACTTTTATTCTTTCACACTAAAAGTTACTAAGGTATCCACTGATTGTGTCGTAATCTTATTTACATATGAATAGTTAACCTGTCAAGTTGGTCAAATCATAAAATCTTGCTAAAAAGGGAATGTGGTTAATAGTCGTACAGTGTCTATTTTTAAAGTTTACAACTTCATAAACCATTTTGTTCGGCTTTTAAATTGTTATACTAATAATGTTGTTATTGGATCAAAATTTGCATATTTAGAAAAACTTTCGGGGTTCTACCCAACCCAATGTGTTTCGACTTAAACAAAAAATGACGGTTCTTGCGACCTCTACTGCAACTTTACAGAGATTGATAGTTCAATTTTACCTCAGAAATGGGACTTCTAGGTGATCTGCGCGCGCCGATTATTGGACTTGTACTTTTTGGTATCTTAATGCTTGGTTTCTTCGGAGAAGAAGAGCTGACTTCAAGTCCAGTCGTCTTAAGCTTTCGTGTAGCTGTACCAGACGAGCTCTTTTGAGTTGTGTCTGGAGAAGAAGCAAATCGAGGAGAGATCTTCCGAGAACCCTCGGAGCTCTTTGTACTGTTGGCCAAGAACAAAGACAAAACAACAAGTATAGATTTCCATAAGAACTCTCTCCTTCCATACAAGATTTTACACTATGCATTTAACCAATTTAAAGTCTTTGACAAAAACTGATTATTGATTTTCAGTTAAAAGTACTTAGGATCAATATATCCAAAACACATCAAACATATATGATCAAATAGACTTTTTATGCACAATACATTATATTTTTCATACATTAAAAGATGTATACAAAGAGCTTGAAAGATATGTTACTTGCACATGACATAGCCATCTTATAACACTAAAACTATGCATCTTTCAGTATACAAAGAGCTTGAAATATTAATGAAAGTTATGAGATATGAAAGGTGGATTACCTTGATTTTGGAGTCTGCATTTGCATATCTTTAACTAACAACTTGCTAGTAGCCTAGTACTACTAAACAACACTATGGTTTTTTGGTTTTATGCACAAAATGCTTGAGCAAATTTAATGATGTCTGACCCACAAAAACAAACAAAATTCTGTGAAGTCACAAATAAATAATGAAAGAGAAAGAGAGACTGAGAGAGGATCCAATGGTGAAGATTTAAATGTGTACTCTGTTCTCTGCAACAGGCAAGAGGGAGAGCATGATTATAAATGATACCACATGAAATAAATAAATAAAAAGTACTCTTTGTTCCACAAACAAAAATACAGGCTCCAAAATGATCAAAAGTCTATAGTACCCCTTTTAACAATTACTCCTATAAAGATCACATTCACTTAGACTAAAAAAATGCATACTCCTATTTTTCATTAAGAAATTGTGCGTTTAGTACTTATTTTTTATCTCTAGTTTTCAAAAAATTCGGAAGGAAAATTTATCTTCACAAAACACATGAAAAAAAAAATATAAAAAACGCTTCTATTTTGAAAAAAAATAATGAAGGGTTGTGGGTTACAAAGTAAAATAAGAAAAACAACTAACACTATGTTCTCAAGTGAAAAAATGGGTGGAAAGTGAAAGCAAGTGAAAAAAACAAAAAACAAGGTGTGTTCTCAAGTTTTTTTGAGAATGAAAAGTGAAAGTAAAGTGTGTAATAAGAAGTAAAATGATATGGTTTTTATGCTAAAACTTTCAACCCATTTTTGGGATGAAAGTGAATGAGACAAAACTAAAATGTTTGTTATGACTAGATTGACCATTCTTTAATTTAATATGAGTCTCAATTAAATACATGATGGAGGACATAATCGTCAAATAATATTTTTTTTTCCTCCCTTTCTTTTTACAACTCAAGAACACTACCAAATTTTTAGCAATCTTTCTTTTTCTTTCCTTACCACTTTCTATGCTTCCATTCACTTTCATTTTCCTCTACATAAAAAGTTGAGAACACATTATAAATTTTGTTTTGTAATTTTCCTTGTTAAGTTAGAAAACAGGGTATTTTGTGTTTTGCAAAACGTTGGGTTGAAAAACGCTGATTTGAACGTGATTTTTGTGTTCCTTGTTTTTCACAAAACATTTTGTGAAAAATAAAGGTATTTTCCCCCAACTAAACGCACGTTTAAGCATTTTTTTTTTCTCTCTCTTTTTCTTTTTCTTTTTTTCTTTTCCTGGAGTTGTCTTTATAAAATTTATATTTTTTTTAACAAATTTATAAACTTTTTTTAACAAGTTGATTTAACCACTAACTTTTGGCAATATTTTTATGTTCAACTCTTAAATTTTTGTTTCAATTAAACCTATTAACGTTATTTATTCGTACTATTAAAACTAGTTTTAGAATCCGTATACGCATGGGGTTTGGTTAGATTGTATAACGGATAGTAATATTTTAATAACTTTGTTTTGAAGTTAAATATTGTGTTGTTTTGAAGTTAAATATTGTGACAATTTATATATCAACGGTTTTGTAAGGCATAGGATTTTTCTATAAAATTATAGTATTAAATCTTTTATACTTATATAGTTATAACATTTATGTATGCGTGTGTTTTTACATAATTTTCTCAGTATTAATATTTGTTAATACTTGGTATAGATTTTTGTTGCATGAATTTTTATTTTTTTTAACTGTCATGGTGTTTATGTTGATCTTATTTAAATTTAAGTATTGATATCATGTACCTACAAAAATATATTATTTTTCTTTAAAATCTTCTCTCTTATTTAAAATATTTAGCTAGAAATTCTTGTTATTTTTCTCATTTTAATTTTTCTCATCACCCAATCCCTTCCCGATAAATCAAATCCATGTTTTTATATGCCCAAATAATACGTGCAGGTTTGTACCGAAACCATCCACAAACAATTTTTTCATCAATTACAATTTACATTAGTGAAAAATAAAATCAATATAAAATCCGCAACAAAATGCGGTCTTCATAGACTTGTAGCATGAAAAAGTTGCACGAGATGCGTTAACTATATTTTTGGTTCTTGTAGTTTGTAAGGTGATTCAATTTTAGTCTAATATTTGTAAATTTTCTAATTCAATCCTAAAATGAAACAGCCGTTAATGACTAAAATACTTTTTCTTTCATTATTTATTTATTTCTTTATTATGTATTATTATTATTATTATCTAGTTATATTTGTTTATTCTTCTTGTATTAACTGATAAAGATATCTTCAAATCAAAACTTCATTGAACTACATGAGTTTGTTTGCAACCCTAGTAAAAGTGAACCCCTAAAGCTAAATCTAAATCTAAAACAAAAACTATTAAACAAAAACAAATCACCCCGTTGTTTCAAAGAGACGGAGGAGAACAGTTTTTTTAGAGAGAAAAAGATGTTTGTGTTTATGCATTGCCGTTTAATAAAAGCATAACGAATGATAGAAATCCCTTCTAAATTAACGGTCAAACATAGTCAGTTTAACGTAGTCAAAAAAATTAGACTAAACCCGTAATGTGTGTTTCATTTTAGGACCGGATCAGGGAGTTTTAAAACTATTGGACTAAAAATGAAATACTTAACAAATCACAGTTAACTCTAATAAATAGAAGAATTTCATGAAATTTTCATAAATATTTATGTTGCCAGGAAAATTACACGTGATGCACATAATTAATAACCTCACTCCGCAATTGTGATTAGCTGAACCAAAGTATATATCAACCATTATGACATCATGAACTCATGATGCATACAAATAAGGATGGCAACGGGGCGGGGATTATAGGCGATCATATTTACCATCTTCATCTTCGTTTCCCACTCCCCATCCTCATCCTCGCCTCCATCCTCATTGGGGAATCATTTTACATCCCCATCCCCATCCCTAATTGTTATCGGGGATCCCCACGGGGATTCGGGGATTTGTCGGCCTTATAAATTGAGCATAAAAATTACATACGTAATCGAAAATATAAAGAACTGACCTATAAATGTCTTAAAAATCATACATCGTACATAGTTGGATTAATTAAAATGTCATTCAACTTTAAAGTATCGTAAATACTGAAACATCACATATAATATAAAAATAAACTGCATCAAATGTGTGTATTCGGACAAAACATTGGTAGAATAATATGTAGTTAGTGCTTAACATTTTAAAAGTATTTGATCTACTAAATATCACATATACATTCATTTATAATTCAAGTATAATACTTGTCACTACTCACTAACATATACATATACAAGTACATGTAGTATTAATATACAAGTAACTTATACAGTGTATACTCATACATTAAAAGTTCGGGTTCGGGTTCGGGTTCGGGTTCGGGTTCGGGGTCAGGGATTTTTGTTATCCCCATCCCCGCCCCATCCCCGGTTTTATAATTCGGGGATTCCCTGTCCCCATCCCCATCGCCGGTCAACTCGAGGGTTCCCCAGTCAAATCGGATTTGAGGATCGGGTCCCCGTCGGATACGAATTTTTTTGCCATCTCTACATACAAATGGGTTAAAGATTATCTGAGTTAGGGACGGAGGGATGGGCCAAGGCCAACCCAAACTTTTAATAAGTATTAGTAGTATGGATATTTTAAAGTGTAATTTGTATCTAAAACTTACTAAAACTTAAAAAGGTCTACCCATAATAAGATACAAAGCCACTCAACTCGTCAAATTACATTAGAAAATTGTGTTAGTTGTGTCATTGCATTATTGAAAAGTGAAAACTAAAAGAGCAGGAGAAGTTATATTGTCAAACATCAATGAAAAACTCTTGTTGTACAACTTTTAAAATTTGTATCGTTGTTTTTGTGGGTATTTTTTTTCAAGTTTTTTGTTTTGGCTTACCCGACCGAACAATCCTGGCTCCGTCACTTGAGTTTGCCAATTTATAATTAGGTCATATATGTATTTGAACAAGTATAAAGGCAACACAAGTATATTATGTTTTTCGTTTATACGTATTCTGTTTCATTTTGAAGATCTATTAGGATAGAAAAGACAGGGAAGTTTCAATGATAGGTTAGAAATAGTAGGGGTAAGGATCCAGTGAGAAGAAAACTTAAAATGAGAAGGATGAGAAATAACTATAACCACGCATTTGAGATGCATCGACTTGATTTAGATGCATTTCTATTCATTTAGATGCATCCCAAATAATTCCGAAAAGTGATTTGAAGTGAAAACGATGCAAAGTAGTATTAACAATAAATTTGACCCGCAGATGACAAAAAATGTATAGGATTTGCCTAACTTGATGAAATGTATCTAATATATGTATATGGATCTAATTTTTTGCTAGAAAATATATTATGATGCATCTAAAATATTAAGGATCCATCTAATTTAAGTCATCTCAAATATATGGTTATAATTATTTCTCATCCTTTTAATTTTAAATTTTTTTGTCATTTGATCTTAAGTCTAGTTTAATTTTAAATTTTTTTGTCATACAATAAAAGTACCCGGTATAATGCTCCACTATCTTAGCAGAAATCACTGATGACCACTTTTTGGAGAATAAAATAAATTTTCTTTGTAGCAGTTGAAGAATGGTTGGACACGCTCTCTCTACTTTCACGAGCGTAGTAACTACTCCCTCCTCAAAAATTTTGGATGTTATAAAATAATAATTTATAATTTTTGTGTAAATTAATAAAAGAGTTTAGTAATTGGTTAAAGAATGCAATTGTATTACTCTTTTTAAATTGTATATTTTTTATTTGAAGACAATAATTTTAAAAAATGAATAAGTCCACATTACATGACATATATTTATAAATTATAAATTCTATCATTGTAGAAACTCTTAAAACAAATTAATAATTGTTCATCTTTTGCATTTAACATTTCTTTCTCAACCGACTTTATGTATCACCAATTATGCATATTTTTATTTTTGAAACATAGCTCTAAAAGCTATATATATTTAACAAAACTCATAATGTATTTGTCTTCCACGAGTAAAGTATTTAAATCATCTCTCATATTAGTCATGTTTGTCCGTGATTAAAGGAAGTAGAGATGTACAGTAGACTTTCTATCAGTTTGATAGTGTGAACAATGGAAAATTGTAACAAAGAAAATGTAACCCATTGTATATTTAAATAAAAGATATGTGACTTACCAACAAAAAAACATGCATAATGATTAGCAACTAATTTGCATTAAACTATATCGACCATTGAGAAGACCAGAAATTAGCAAGTACAGCAAACGTTGATTACTTTGTTAAAAAATAAGGGTGCGTTTGGTATGCTTGATAGAATCACTATAGGTATACGTTTGAGAATAGAGTGGAATGGAAATGCGTATGTAGATATATCACTTTTAATGGTTATCCACATACCCACCAAATCAAACTCCTATGAGGAAACTCACATATCATGGGTATCTTCATTCCATTGTGGTGGGTCCCATAATCAATCAAACAACATTAATAACTTTCAAAGTCATAGATTCATTCATATAGTGAGATACCAAACACACGCTAAAGGTTAAAAAAGAGGAACTTACAAAAACGGTCGTATTCGACAATTTTATTTAAGCTAAAACCACAATTTTTTTAGTAAATTGCAAAAATCGTCCTAGTGTTTTGGTGAGGGAGGTGATTGGCACACTCCCAAATTTTATTGGGACACTCCATTTTACAAGTAGTTAAAGCAAGTTATATCTAATGTACAACTGTCTGTTGCACTCAGTGGAGTGTCCCAATAAATTTTAGGAGTGTGCGAATCATTTCCCTTTTGGTGAAATCGAAGGCATAGTCCAATCTTTTTGAAAGTGCAAAAAAAGTCCCTGTGAAAAACCTTTGATTCAATTACAGTCCGTGTTTCAAAATGAATTAACCACAGCACCCTTTTCTTCAACCTCTCAAATTTCTCTTTGAAGTTTTATTTTCATTTTAAATGAAAAAAACCCAAAAAATGAAAAATATTAATAACACTTATAGAAGAGAAAAAATAGTACAATTGAGTGTAAAACTTTTGCTTGGAACATAATATTAATGCATCATTCCTAAGACTATTGCTAATGGGAGTTGGATTTCACCAAGTGACCCCAAAAGTGACGCGTCACTTCTCCTAGCACACACCAAAAGCAACGCGTTGCCTTACAACCATTTTCACAATTCGGTTGCCTCACCAACCGAAACTTTGAATGAGAAGCAACTTTATTTTAGCAATAGATACATGGAGAAGCAACTTTACTTTAGCGCATTTGGCAGCAAAATTGAATACATTTTTAGCTCCAAACGTATTCAAAGCTAAATGTCATATCTGCAAATAATTAAAGAATAATATTATACATATATTACATTTCCCGTGGGGTGCACTGTTCCCTTCTAGCCCTTTTTTTCAGAGGCCCATACCCGAAATAAAGCATTTGGGGCCCATGTGATAAAGCCGTCTCCCTCTCACACCTCTTTCCCGCTTGTGAGTGACGCCGGCGAAACCGACTCCGAGAGAAAAACCCGAACGGTGAAACTTTACCCGGTCCGAAGTGAAGCTGCTATAGTGCTTTTGTGAGAGGAGCTATAGGAAAATAATATATTTTAATGGGGCTACAGTGTCCGATTATTTTAATGAGATTTGTGGTTGTATCATTGCCATTTGTGAAGTTGTACAGGAATACCC